>JAJLZR010000036.1:0-87739 GCA_030572315.1 [Candida] glucosophila | reverse complement strand
TGAGAAACGAGATATATTCCCTAGTGAAATGGAGGGACCTTTCCACCGCCGTAAATCAAGCATTATTCTGTCTTCATATGAGATTGGAATACATGGCTCGTATGTTTCTCCCTTAACTCAAAAAGGTGCACTATTTCCAAGCTATAAGCCCAAGTTAACGGACTTCGAACCCGTTAAGGTTCTAGGACAAGGTGCTTATGGAAAAGTTTTGTTGGTAAAGGAAAAGTCAACTGGTCTTTTTTTCGCTCAAAAACAACTCAAAAAAGTTTCACTTGTAATCAATGAAACGAATGAAATTCACCAGAAGAATTTCAACAGAACCGTTAACGAGAAAAGCATTTTAGCCATGGTGAGGCACCCAAATATCGTGACTTTGCATTACGCTTTTCAAGATAACAATAAGTGTTACTTGATATTGGAATATTTAAGTGGAGGTGAACTCTTTTATCATTTGGCTCAAAAAAGGTACTTGAGCGAAAAAGATTCTTCCTATTACATCGCTCAAATGGTCTTGGCCCTTAAGTATTTACATTCAGAAATTGGTGTGATATACAGGGATTTAAAGCCGGAGAATTGTATGTTAAACCTCTCTGGTAATCTTGTTCTCACTGACTTCGGTCTCTCCAAGGTGTCTAACGACGAAGTAAAACATTCGATGACAGGAACAATTCAGTTCATGGCCCCAGAAATTTTGAAAGGGGAACCGTACGACTTCGCCGTAGATTGGTGGTCTTTGGGATGCGTCGCCTTTGACCTTTTAACGGGATCATCTCCTTTTCCCGGAAACAACCATAAAAAAGTTATGGATAAGATTATTTCTGCAAAGAAGCATCTTAAGTTTCCGTTTTATCTTTCTGAAGATGCCAAAGACTTCTTGAGAAAGCTCCTTCAACCTAATCCGGAAAAGAGGTTTGACGTAGACAACAATTTCGAATTGCTAAAGAGGCACAGATTCTTTAGATATGTCGATTGGAATCAATTAGAAAAGCTCAACGAACCAACAGACATCCTTCCTCCGATATTACCAGTTGTTACAGATCCAAGCCTTGCTGAAAATTTTGATACGGAATTTACAGAGATGAATTTCACACCAACATATAGTGACTTCAAGCCATCCAATTTTCACACTTCACAGCTGCCTGAGTTGTTACATGTAAAGGATTTTACTTATACTAATGAAAGCTACCTTTGTACAAAAGTTAGAAATACTTGATTTAAATTGTAAAAAGTAGATTGCTGTGAAATTTACACGCATTAATGTATTTAGAGAGTTTATATTAATTTATAATATAATGGTAAAAAATTATTAATAAGAATGCCTAACACTCGTAACGTTGTACCGTTGGAGTCAGATCCAGAGATATTCAGTTCATTATCATATAAGATGGGCTTGTCGCCCGTCTTAGCGTATCATGATGTTTTTTCTATCACGGAGCCAGATTTATTGGCTCTTATACCTCAACCAATTTATGCTGTTATAATGCTATTTCCCTTGAGCAAAAACTACGAAGCCTACAGAAAACAGACGGATGAGAATAAGGAATATGATAATAGTAATTTAACTACTGTGAAGTGGTACAGGCAAACACTTGGTAATGGATGCGGCTTCTATGCAATTTTGCATGCGATCTCCAATTTACCGGACGATTTTATAATCCGAGATCTGATTATCAAAAGAAATTTGCTCTGTTATTTGAAAAGTGGTGTCTCAGTGGATGAAGTATCAAAACTAGTAGAGAATTTGGAACAAAGCATTGACTTAGGAGCAAACTACAGCCATGGCCAAACCCAAGCACCTAGTTCAGATGAGGATATATACATACATTTCGTTACCTTTATTAAAGGAAAAGATAACCATCTCTATGAACTTGATGGAAGAAGAAAGGGTCCAATTGACTTGGGTAACTCAACACCAACGAATAACATCTTAGATGATCCACATCTCAAGGAAAAAGTACAATTCTATATGGACAATGCGGAAGAAGAAAATAAACACCAGTTCGCCTTGTTGGCATTGGGACCTACCCAGGACTGATTCTCGCATATACAACTAGACTGTTTCTTTACTTGTTAGATGACTCATTTCTGCCTTTTAATGTCAATTCTTCGAAAAGAGCTATCGGAAATTGTAGTCTTTAATAGATTGCGAGCTCCAATACAGTCGAACTCTTCCCCGTCCATTGTAAATTGTTGGAGATTGCATTGCAGAAGAAAAGTGGGCAAGTGATCCTTGTCACCTTCTTTTTCACTTGTCATTTTGAATAAATCTTGTATATGACTTAGCGGTATCCTTCTATAGGCTCTCACTATGACGTTGAGTGCCTTTATACGCTCCTTAGTTATCAAATTTTCTCGAATTAAATGAAATGCCAATTTCAAAGATTGATAATCTCTAAATTGTTCATATATTTTAAAAAAGTTATAATAGTCGCCGCGCACCTGGTAAACGTACATATCGAAGGCCTGAGTGATGAACTTTTCCATAGTATTCTCCTTCTTTCTATTCGTGGTCAAGAGCTCAATTTTTAGTCTATGAATATCAGGATAGTTTGAGGTCATGATCATATAAAGTATTCTGTAGCAAGTAAACTCGGCTTCGACGAAAAAAAAATCATTCGTTAGGTTTCTATCGTATTTCTTTTTGAGATTGTAAAGGTAAATTAGCTGAGACTGACACTGGTTGAACTCCCCCAAGTCATTGTTCGCTATAGCAATTCTTCCATGGGTCTCATAAACACGTAATACAAAGTCGTTCCTTATATGTTGCACGGTGATATCCTGCCTAATTGATTTAAGCTGATTATTAACGTAAGCGTATCCTGTATTGGGCTCTTTTTTATATTTGTCGATTACAAACTCAAGACTCCTTTCAAGTACTCTCTGAGGCCTCACCTTGAGTGGATCAGGTTCAGAGGTTAATCTTAAATACTGTTTTTCTAAATCCTCGCAAGTACCCTCAATTATATGGCCTCTCTTATTACTTGTTGCCTGATACTGATTTCTAGGTGTGTTAGCTCTAGGACTATGAAACCTTTCCATCCTCAACCTCTTTTTCTCATCCGAAGCATAATTATTTTGACTCAGCATAGATGCTTCTGGATTATGTGAAAGCATGCCACTCAGGTCAACCCTCGACTTCGCCAGGTCTGTCGCTTTACTAACAGTCTCTTTTGGTGCTTTCAATTTTTGCCTTGGTGCGCTGGGCATGAATATTGAGGCTTCACCAGACGCCTTCTTAGCTTTCTTCAAAACTGGTTTATTACTCAATATGTCTAGTTGTAAGTCAGATCCGGGAGAGTCTAGTACGGGTATTCTTTGTTCGTTCCAGTTATTCGTCCACACGGTCCCGCTAGAAACTGCTTGCTCTATGAGAGATTGTAGTTGGCGGTTAAATTCCTTTTGGTCTTCCGCAAGAAGCCTCTGTGACCTCGTAAAACTTCTGTTGACAAACTCCTCTAGTGACGAGGGCCATAAACTACCTTTTTTCTCATTTTCTTCTCTCATCTCATCATTATTTTGATCATTCCTATTGTTCTTGTCGACAGTCGCGTTCCCTGATGAATTATTTTCCTCGCTATTTATTATTCCTCTTTCTCTTAGGCTTGTAGAAGGGGCAACTTCATTATATGGCTTAACCATATTGGTTTTAAACGAAGTAGCTCTATCAATTGCATATCTACAGCATACATGATGAAAAAAAATTACACAAAATCTACGATATTAAGGCTTACTGTGAAATCAGTTGGAGCTTAATGCAACGGTCAAAAAAAAGGGTAAGAACTGAAGGAGGTTGACAACAAGGTCGCTTCTACAAATGAGTTACTCCAATACCAAAGATGCTAAAGGTTATATTGAAGGCCCAGACATAAGAACCACTGGTATTACACAAAGCTTGGCAGGATATAGAGACACATGGAAGTTAGAAAATTTGCTTTCAATATTCAGAGAGGGCAAGAAATTGCCCCCTGCATTATCACCTAGGCTTCCGGATGCATTTTTTGGGCGTTCTCCAGACATCAATGAGAAAAACAACGATGAGCCAAAATTCAGTCTACCGGAGACATTAATTTCACCCACGCTTCCACGGACTTTTGACTCAGCAGTAGGGGCGAAAATTTTAGGAGATGATAATACAGAATCTAATAACTCAATTGGTGACATAGGAGAGGTTGATACTCCAGAAAAAAACTCAAGCACCTCAAGCGCAGAGGGAAGTCTTTGTCAGCCATCAGGAAATGGTTCAAGAACAAAAATACTCACTAAGATGAATAACATGGAAGCGAAGGACAAAAATAATTCAAAAGACACTTCACGCTTTAGTAACCTTGACTTTAAGTCGCATGCAAGCAATTGGTTTAATTCTCCAGGAAAACCACGAAGTAGTCGATATAACATGAGCGAGGGTTGTACTCAACAACAGCCAGACCGGAGTGTTTCAATAGATGATCTTTCGGAACAAGGAAAATTGGAACTAGATGGAGTGGCAGGTGGTTCTGTAGCAAAACATAGGAAGGTGGAAAATACATCAGGAAAAGAGTCTGAAAATAGCGTTAAAGAAAAAGCGACGATCAAGGATCAATATTGCCTAACTCCAGATCTTAGCACCTTATCACACAAGGAAGTTGAAAAGTATAAGCAACAACTTATAAAAGGGAGAGATTATTGGTCGCAAATTACAGAAAAGGTTAGGCTGTATTCCAAAAGCGAAGACCCCATAAAAAATGTGACAACTTTATTAGAATCCTTCGTGCTTCATATGATATTATGTCAATATGACGAAAGACTTCAGACTTTTTCTGGTGCGCTGGATAGGGAGTGGAAATCACTACTAGGAAAGGGTACGGACTTGATTGCATATGTTAAGGAACGAATATCAACACAACAGAATCAAAAAAATAGTTCGGATCATGAATCAATAATCAAACAATATTTCCAAGCATTTATCGGTTTACTTTACCAAACAAATGCTCTAATAATAGTGAGAATAAATTCTATATTAAAGATACGCATTGATAAATATTTGAGAGAAAGAACGACGCATGGAATAGATCGATCCTCTTTTGATTTCATAAATGAACAGTTGATAACATTACAACGAAATGAAATTGATAATTATAATACCAGTGTGAGATTCTTTGCGTTTGCCAGAAGGTTTTTTGACTCTCTGCTGACTTTTCAAGATTTATTCCCAAATACATGGGAAAACAGATCATGCAAAGGTATTTCCCGCACCAAAAGGGTAAGCTTTGTTCCTCAGCATGATAAATATTTTTTACCTATTCAAATTGACTCAGATGTCCGAGAGGCCTGCGCCCTTCTTTTGCATTGTGAACAAGAGTTTACAACTATTTACAAAGAAAGAATGAACAGCAAGCGAAAGCCTGAGTACGATTTGTATAGTATTCTTAATAATGCATTGTAAGCTAAGTATTTAGTGGGAGAAAAATGCGCTATTTTTTGGCTTTTGAATCCAAATACTTTTCCTTATAGATCCAGCTATTACCTATGGACTTGGCTCCAAAAAGCTCACTTAAACGGTGCCATGATGCTGCCTTGTAATTATTTTTCTTTCGATGCTTAGATTTGGTACACCATATATCACCTAAACGCACCATTGAGTCGACATATCCCATAGATGCCGCCTTAGTGAGAAACATTAAACCTTTCATTTCATGCTTCATTGCTAATCCCCATCCTCTTATCAATGAATTTCCGATTTCGTGGTATGCGGCAGCTATGAAATCCAGCTGCAATTTAGCTATGTTTGCTTGTCTAGTGTTGTGTGCATTCAAACTTTTGGAGTAACTCTCATAGAGCTTGTTAGCATCAATGTTATCCACGTCTTTTAGTTCGAGCAATATGAAATTTATCATCTCCTCAGGTTCTAGGTCTCTTATCTGTTCGAAAACTTTGCCACTAGACGTACGCAACTTGACAAGGACACAGCGGCAGAGCCACTTAAGTGCTTGTCTGTCATTTTGTTTTACACCATTTCCAAATCTCAATGCCATCGCGTACAAAAACATTGCTTTCTCGTAATAGTTTGGTGCATCAGCTGCTAACTTGAGCTGGTATGACGCTTCCCTATTTTTCCCTACACTCCTGAGACTTAGTGCAATTCTTGTGCGTTCCTGTGGGCTTAATTCACTTCTTGGAGATAAGGTCTGGCTAGTTGGCGCCGGTGTTTGGTTATCAGATGCAACTCTTCTAAAAGGTGATTTAGATTTCGGCGGTTCTGGAGAGTTTGCCGAAGCAACTCGCATACTGCCCAAAATTTCCTTTTGGCCTCTTACCGTTACAGGAGAACCATATAATTTCTCACTCTGATGGTCAAACAAATCTTTCTCTTGAAAACGGTTGTCTGGATTTTCCACGTAACCCTTCTTGTTGAGGTCACTTTGAAGTAAATTTTTTTCATCCTGGAAATCTTGATTTTCTGCTTTTGTTGATTTCTTCCTTATAATTGGCAGCTGCTTAAGCTTATTAGACGCGTCTTGCAGACCGGCACTTTGACCAGATAGATCAAGGAAATCAAGCCTTTGTTCAGCAGCATCAAGCTTACTTTCATACATGCGGTCCCTTGACACGCCATCTTCTTTGAAATACTCTGCTTTCCGGGAAGTACCACCACGACCGTCATTAAAAACAACTTTAACATGATCATTTTTTGATTGAATAGGGGTATTTAGGAGATTATGATGAAACATGCTATTTTTGGCACTAGGATGTCGCATCGGCGGCCTATTAAAATCCCTTGCCCTTGATTCAATGCCTGTGTTTTTGTGGTTTGCATTAAACGGGGTCGCCGTCTTCCCTACCTCGGCACTTTTTCGGCTACTCACCGTTGTACTTCGACCCAAATCAAAATTATCCCATCCACTTTTTTGAGGAATCCCTTCATCTGTCTTTAACGATGCGATGCTGTTCCTTCTCAACAAATCCATTTCTCTACCCCAGGCCTCGTCATCGTCGCTGTCAAAGCCCAACTTGTCCAAAAGTCGACCATTTGTGCTAACCGACTCGAATGAGTACACACTGGCCCTATCATTAGACGTATTATTGCCTCTTGACTCGACTTGCTCTGATGTCTCGTTTTTCTTACCCGCTTTTAGCTTCGCATCTTGGATCCGCTCTTCAATTTGTTGCAATGGTGAATCAACATATGGCACGTCTCTTGCGAGATTCATATCCTCTTTCTTTTTTCTTTTTATATCCCCTGTTGTTTTGAACTGTCACTCTTTGTGGTCTGTCGTTCAATGGGGTGTAGTACTGGGCTTATCCATAAATTTTTTAAGAAGCTCGTTCTGCTTGGGTTTGGGGTATGAGAAACATATGGCACGTGATTTCCTCGAAATTTTCACGGCTTTGTGTTTTTTTTTTTTTTTTATTTTTAATTTTATTTTTCTTTTATCGTTATCTTTGTTGAATTATATCTCGTTGGTGTTCTCTACAACGAACGGCTAATATCTGTTTGTCCATATTTTGTAGCAGTGTAACAGAGCATGTAACAGTGTAGAGAATCAGACTTCAATCACTCAGATTAGTTATTCTGACTCTTTATATGGCTATTTTTGCTACTGTTCTTATGATTACTTGGAGAGGAAGAGACTTCGCTCACTGTGAAGATATTGTCTTAGAGTTTTGTATGAGTTCTTTTTCGTAAGCTTTCAGAAATTTTTCTCTAGAACTAATGAAAAATCGTAGAGTAAAAGAGATAGCGAGCGCGAGTTACCTCTGTAATTGCCTGCTCTGCGCGCATTTCTGTTAATTTAGAATTACTTAGGATGCAAAGACCTTTTACTTATGCCTCAACCATGGAGCAGAACGCATATCATACAACAAGAAATAGACGAGAATTCATTAGGAAGTACGCAGGAAGGGCGGAAATAACGAGAAAAATAGAGAAAGAAGGCCTAAAGAGAGGGAACGCCCTTTATTCTTTCCTTTATCTTTGCGTAGAGGAGTCTTATGAATTGAAGACGTAATTTTTTTTTTTTTTTCCGCTACGAATTTCCTTGATGCGCTTTTCTGCACTAATGAGAAAAAGGAAGTTGTAACAGAGAACACCAGTGGATCTTTTTTTTTTTTTTGTCACGTCACCTTGAAAGCGGTGACTAGTTCTAATTGAAGATCTTAAAAAGACAATTTGAAAAATGAGTTCAATTGATAAAAAATTCGGGTTGGAAAAGTCTAAAAATCCAGACCCAACGACCTTGTCGAACTACGTAAACTTCACAGTCAAAAATACCGATTTAAATTTGCATGTGTGTTTCCAAGAACAAGTGGTTGAGGGAGTGGTAGTGTTCGAACTTGTAGCTAGACAAGACACAGAGGAAGCTATTTTAGATACATCTTTCTTGAACATTCATGAAGTTAGCGTTGTAAACAGTCAAAATGAGCTGGTAAAGGTAAAATATCATGTCGGTGAAAGACGAGATCCATTGGGATCTCCTTTGAAGATAAAGTATAGTGCAACTAGAGACACATCTTTCAAGCTCAGAATAGCATTCTCAACGACAGAGAAATGCACTGCGTTACAATTTATGAGTAAGGAATCTACAGACGGCAAAATAGCTCCGTATATGTTTTCACAATGCCAAGCGAACCATGCTAGAAGTCTCTTCCCTTGCTTTGATACACCTGCTGTGAAGAGCACTTATAATATGACAGTGAAATCACCATATCCGGTGTTAATGTCAGGAAGACATGTGGGTAGTGAAGAAGGAGTGTATAGGTTTTATCAACCAGTGCCTATTCCTTCGTATCTAGTGGCGATTGCATCAGGTAACTTAACTAGTGCTCGTATAGGTGTTCGTTCACACATATATTGTGAGCCAGAAAAAATTGATGCTTGCCAATATGAATTTGAGAATGATATGGAAAGGTTCTTAGAAGCGATTGAAGCCATCGTGTTCAGATACCAGTGGGACCAATATGACGTGCTAGTATTACCTTCTTCTTTCCCATATGGTGGAATGGAAAATCCCAATATCACTTTTGCAACGCCTACCATAATAAGTGGGGACCGTGAGAATATAGATGTTATTGCGCATGAGCTAGCACATTCCTGGTCCGGCAACTTGGTGACAAACTATTCCTGGGAACATTTTTGGTTAAATGAGGGTTGGACAGTGTATTTAGAGAGACGAATCCAAGACTACCTCCATGGTGAGCCTACTAGACAATTCAGTGCCATAATTGGATGGTCAGATCTTGAGAATTCGATATCTTCGATGGGTGAGTCTGCTGAAAAATATTCTACATTAGTTCAGGATTTGAGTGACGGTAGCGATCCCGATGACTCCTTTTCCACTGTGCCTTATGAAAAAGGATTCAATCTTTTATATCTCATCGAAAAAGTGGTGGGAGGAAAGGAATCTTTTGATCCATTCATTCCTTACTACTTTGGGAAGTTCAAACATCAATCTTTGGATACCTACGAGTTTATCGACACATTGTATGACTTCTTTAAGGACAAGAAGGAAAAATTAGACAGCATTGACTGGGACACCTGGTTATATAAACCAGGTATGCCTCCTGTCAATCCAAAGTTTGACACAACTTTAGCGGATCAATGTTATGACTTAGCAAATAGATGGTACCATGCTGTTGTCAATGGCAGAAAAGACTTTGGGAATCATTTTTTCCCCAACGATGTGAAAGAATTTACTAGCAGTCAGTCTGTGGTGTTCTTAGAAACCATGCTTTCTTATGATCAGCGCAGGGAATTCAAATGGTTCTATCACCCTGAAGCATTGAATGCTTTGAGTAATATATACAGTGACTATTCTGTCACACTGAATGCTGAAGTCTTGTCGAGGTGGTTAATACTACATGTTACTGGACACAATGAGTCCTACTACGATAAATTGGGCGATTGGTTAGGTACAGTTGGTAGAATGAAATTTGTAAGGCGTGGGTACCTCGCACTCCAGAAAGCGGATAAAGAAAAAGCAGTATTTTATTTCAAGAAATTCGAAAATTTTTACCATCCAATATGTCGTCAACTAGTAAAGAAAGATTTAAATCTTAGCTAAATTTCTGTGCCTCTTTGTGCTAAAGAGGCAGAGCTATTCTGGCATATATAGTCCAAGGTTCTCTTTGTGTAAAGTACAACGATTATTTATGAGGAAAAAAAAAAAAAAAATAGACACTAAAGAGATAAACACGGTAGAGAGGGAGTTTTGATACAGATAAAGATGTCTCTTTCCTTTGCTAACATTCCCGTATGCATTTTTCAACGACAGTGTTATAATCTTTTGAAGCATTTCTAAGGATTATTTTTTAATTGGTGGACTTTTATGCTAACATTCTCTAGTTTAATCAGCTTTCAGATCGCTTGAGTCTCGATCGTCTTAAGAGTAACTTTGGCCATTTGCAATCATCTATTTCATCGCTTAGGCCGATCCAAGAGTTTTTTGATTTCAGAAGGGTCTCGAAGCCAAACAATTTCGGTGAAGTACAAAACAGAGTAAGTTATAACTTGAACTATTATTCTGCCAATTATTTGATCATAGTGAGCTTGTTGAGCGTGTATGCTTTGGTCACGAACATGTTATTGTTGTTTGTAATCGTATTTGCTGTGGGAGGTGCATTTGGTATCCTGAAATTAAATGGTGAAGACTTGGTGCTACCAGTGGGGCGTTTCTCTACATCACAACTTTACACAGCCTTATGCGTGGTCGCCTTCCCATTATGTATCTTTGCTAGTCCTATTTCAACCTTTATGTGGTTGATTGGTTCATCTGGTGTGTCCGTTTTGGCCCACGCCTCTCTCATGGAGAAACCCATTGAAACTGTTTTCGAGGACCAGGTATAAGTAGTCTTCTTCTCCATATACTAGATAATATATTTCTACATTATAGTTATCAATGAACAATTTCATTAATTAAAACTGCTATATTTAACCTACAGACATTATAAGACCAACTAAGCAGCTCAGGTCTTCATTCCGTTTCTTCTCCAGTGTCTTCTCTTAGCATTGTATTGAATTCTGTTGGTTGTCTTCAACCTAATCCATTGAGGCAAAGGCCTGTTACTGTTTTGTGCCTTGCATAACTTTTGCTTGATCTTGAAGGACTTATTGGACTAAATTTGTTAGTACATACTTCTTCTTTCTATTCAGAAGGAAGTCGCTCCTGAATCCACCAGAACGGTCCATTTGGCTGTCTTCTTGTAAAAATCACTGTCTTAAAGTTACAGTCTCATCTGGGCAACCTAAATCTACCTCTTTCTGAAAAGTCTGATTTCTTTTCATCTTTGTTCTGGATTCCACGTCTTCAGCTACTCTTCGAAAGACTTCCAACGAACCGCTTGCCTTCAAACATTAACTTCATCTAGAGAAACCACTTCGCTTCAAGTACTGTTAATTGTACATACTGGCATCTTTACTTCTCGTAAACGACGATTCCTTGTTAAACTATAGAAAGACTCGAAAACTTTTTTGCTATTGAAAAAAAAAGTAGCTTAGGGTAAAAATTTGGAGATCCTTACACCCACAATGAAGGCTCATATGCAAGAATAATTTAGTGCTTTGGCACAAAAATGTGATGGATGTGACTGTCGATTTTTAAGCGAGCCTACACAGATTGCTGGAAACTAAGACAAAGTAACACAAACTCATTTTTTAAGCCTGCATAAACAAATTAAAAAAAAAAACTGAAGATGAAAATGACACAAAATTGCAGAGAGCGCTCGAAAGAGAACAATCTAAAAATTTTTCAACTAATCAGTATCCAACGTAGGATTTACTAATTGTTCATTGAATTAAAGACATTCGGGAATGGTTTTAACATCCGTTTTGGCAGATGCATTGAACAGCATCAACAATGCAGAGAAGACTTGCAAGCGTCAGGTCTTGATCAGACCATCATCCAAAGTCATCATCAAGTTTTTGCAAGTGATGCAAAAACACGGCTACATCGAAGAATTCGAATTTGTTGATGACCACAGATCCGGTAAGATAGTCGTTCAACTCAATGGTAGATTGAACAAGTGCGGTGTTATCTCACCAAGATTTAATGTTAAGATGAATGATATAGACAAGTGGGCGGACAACTTGTTGCCAGCAAGACAATTCGGTTACGTTATTTTGACAACTTCTGCTGGTATCATGGACCATGAAGAAGCAAAGAGAAAGCATGTCGCTGGTAAGATTTTGGGATTCGTTTACTAGTTGTATAAATAGTCAAACCCTACCTTCATAGTTTAATCATATGTCTTGCTGCTTAGTGGCCTATCTTTTCCTTAAATAACGGTATACAAATACATATGCGCTCTATAAAACTTGAACGTTGTCTTAAGCTAAGCCTAAGATTCTATCTTTAGAGGCTCTTGATATAAGGCATTTAATCTGAGGAACTTAATATTAGGGTATGAACCCTATTATATCACGTGCACTTTTGATTGTTCTAATGTTCGTGTACCGATGGTTTGAAAAATTTACCTTCAATATTCAAATTCATTCTTGTCTCTAGACTAATAGTGTTGACAATTCAGTACCTCTAAAGAGAATATGTCTGGTATGTTTTCGAGGTTTCTTAGAAGCATTAGTGCTCGGTATCTGAATATGCACATTGATTCTGTTACTGTTTTGCATATATTGGTTGGTAATTCAGTCGCTGGGATGCCGATGTGAAAAGCCGTCATTTTTTTTTTAGTTCACTAATGTTACTGAAGTGCTTTATAGAGAGATCTTATACTAACATTTTTAGGTGCTATCAGAGACAGCAACCAAGTTTTTGGTGTTGCCCGTATCTATGCTTCTTTTAATGATACTTTCGTCCATGTCACTGATTTGTCTGGTAAGGAAACTATCTCAAGAGTGACTGGTGGTATGAAAGTCAAAGCCGATAGAGATGAATCTTCTCCTTACGCTGCTATGTTGGCCGCACAAGATGTTGCTCAAAAATGTAAGGAAGTTGGTATTACTGCTGTTCACATCAAATTGAGAGCTACTGGTGGTACCAGAACCAAGACACCAGGTCCAGGTGGTCAAGCAGCTATGAGGGCTTTGGCAAGATCTGGTTTAAGAATTGGAAGAATCGAAGATGTTACTCCAATTCCTTCAGACTCCACCAGAAAGAAGGGTGGTAGACGTGGTAGAAGATTGTGATTGTTTCTGGCCGTCGTGTGGGTTTATCGTCTTTGGGTAAGCTCTTAGAGTATACGAAAGAGGAAGATTTTGATGAAATAAATAATATTCAATACATTTATATAGTTGCATGTAACTGCAAGTATAATATAAGCACTTGTCTTAGCTTTTGCCCTAGTATTTATTATGTCGTAATTGGTGGGAAGAGTTTAAAAAAAAAAAAAAAAAGATTGTGAGTATTTGCAAATCACAATTATATGTTAGTTGGTATATGATAAGCCTGTTCTCTAGGACTTGGTATAAGATAGTACCTAAAGTTTCTATTTCTAGGAAACAAATTCAATGTGGTTGTAACTTTTTTACGAGTCATCATAATGAAAATGAGGTACAGAAGCTAGTGAATCACTTGATCAATAGCCCTGGATCTAATGTCTGTGGGTCACCTGAAGTGACATCTAGAGCTAGTCTGGAAGAGCAAAGGCCGGAGAGGACAGCGGTAAGTGAACTCTTTCGCTTAAAAAAAAATTTTAAAGCTATGGTTGACAGTAAGGCAGAATTTCTGGGCTTAAGAAGGAAAGAATTGGAACGAATTGGTCGGTTATGGGTCAAGTTTTACACAGTAAGACACCTTTATAATAACAATCCGGATATTTCGTACGAGGAAAGCCTAAAATTTGCAGAAAGCTTATTGACTCGAATTAAAACTTTACCTGAAAAGTCAGGTCGCTCTTACTTAGAATATGTCGGTGAACTTAGCATTTCAGATACAAACAAGGCCCTGGATTGCGTACAAAGTTGGATAAAGGGCGATCATCCGTTAAGAGAGAATCAAAACTATATTATAAATCTTCGAAATATATTTCCTCATATTGAAAGCAGCGTCATTAATACTTCATTATTGCCAGATAATCAGAATGATAATTGGTACGATTTTCCCAACTTAGAAGGCTTTGGAGCAATTCTTCATCCACTCTTTTTGATCGATTCCCAAAACGTAAAAAGATTTTTGGAAAAGGTTCACGGGGATAGCACACCACATGTAACTGTAATAAAATCCAAGCTACAGGATTTGCAGGAATTCGGAAAACTAACACTTGAATTTAATATCTTGTCCTGTATTCTCTCGGAATGTGAAGCAGAAGGATGGCCGGTGGAGGCTTCTTCGTATTGGAAATTGAGGATAGACGACTTGGTAAGTGGCTTAACCGCAGATTCGTATATTTTTAAACTTTTTGACTACAAGCAATACTTGCTGATTGACGAGCAAGTTAAGGTGCTAAATAATAAGGAGATTGTCTTTCAATATGTAGGTGTATTGGAGTTTGTTAATTCTAAGGAAGAAAACATGATTAAGACTTGGATAAAAGGTCTACTTGATCGTTTAAAGGGTGAAATAACAAACGAAAAAGGTAAAAAGAACATTGCGAAGTCAAGTGATTTTATCGAAAATATTAGAAGTTATAATATTCCACCAATTTGCATAAGTGACAGTGTTATCACTAACGTTTTTGGGGGTAGTCGTCTCGACTTGGACATTTCGGATTTGGAGAGATTAGAAAGCTTAGGTAAAAAGTTTTTGCAATTTCATTTTAATCAACTTTGGTTATATGGTGACTGGAGAAGAAAAGGGTTCCAGAAACGCAAATTAGAGGAGTTGTACATTAACAACATTCATTCCGTCATAAAAAAACACATTGGAACTAATATCAATAGGCCGCCTATTTTTTCGAACTCTAAACACCATTTTAAACCTTTCCATTTCGTGGCCTTATTCCTTCTTCAAGATTATGAGAGATGTACTGGATTATTTTATGATATCCTGCTTACTTTAGGAATTACAGGGAATAGAGCATCACTCTTAAAGAGAGCATCATCTCTTTTTTCTGAAACAGGAGTTCCATCTTTTCGCGTCGAAAAAGTACTCGACAATCCCTCATCTCCTCTAAGGCTTCCGAAGTTACTGTCTGACTCTAGATTGATGAATTTGTTTTTGATTAATGGTCTGCTACTTAGACCTCAGAAATTTTCACCTAAATTTTCCTCGTGGAAAGAAAGCAAGTCTCTTAAAACTTTTATTTTAGATATACGTGATTATGGTGATTCACTATACAAATATATTTTAGAATTTGCAATGCTAACCCAATTAGATGAAGTATCATTATTTTACTTTGATAGTTTGAAAAGGATTTTAAACTCTAATCATTTTTGCAAGTATCTATTAGACGATAGCAGGGTCTTTCAAACCTTAAAACAAGATGAGTACGAAAACATGTTGATTCTTAACAGATATGGTAAGAGTCTTATTAATTACCAATTTTGTCAATACCTTGCTGCCGTTTACATCTCAGATCCTCTTGAATTTCAATATTGGGTGTCAAATATTGTGTCTACTTTCCAAACTATTCTTGCAAACTTGAATGAAGTTGAAGCAGCGGATTTTTTTGGCCTTTTTTCCAATAAATTAAAGGAACATGTCTTTTCGTTGTGTGCAAAGCACGAAGATTCGTTACTTCAAACTTCAAATGCTAACAATATAATGCGACCACCCTTTGGTAAGGAGTTGGCTCATCAGGACATCTTAAAAAGGATTGGAAGCGACTTTTTCGACTATGTGCTTTGCGTGGCTGTGATTAATTTTGGACTCGAGAGTTTCATAAACTTCAGATTGGATGCAAAGAGACTTTTTCGTAACCTCTATGAGAAGGAGTATCCACATGAATCTAACCTACCGTCTTTGGATATTTATTATGGCATCGAAGTATTGCAAAAAGGTGATGCTAAAACCAAAGGTGCTTTGTTGGAGGCGCTTCCCCATATTATGCGAGTACCTCTTGAAAGAACGAAGACTCCTGAAATACCAGCTTTCGGTGTCACATTAAATCATTCCCCTTCAGCCGAATTCTTTCTTTGGGGTAATAAGATCATGCTACCTAGATGTCAAACAGAAAATCCTTTGCAAATACTTCTTTTGGTCAATTACTATATTTCTAGAACATTTATAAAATTGGTCAAAGGTCATTCTAAGAACATTAATGTGCTTCCGGATTTGTGTACGAAGTATAACACGTTAGGGGGCTTTTTCTATCTGTACCTGGTTCACAAGCATGTATATCTATTCTGGTGTAAAAGGGATACTTCTTTGAACGAAGATGTAACTTCTCAAGTCACAAGTATTCTATTAGATCGAATCTTCATGTCCATCGTTGCTTATAAGTCAGGTATTTTATACAATCCCTTTACACATCCTGCTTATCACAATTTAGTTCAAAGTGCGGTAGCAAGTAACTTTCACTTTCTACGATTCAGTGCTCAGTCTTTTAAACAGTACATGGGCTTTTTGTGTTCGACAGACATAAATGCTGCTGATAATTGGATAAAGGATCTAGTGGATACTATATTAACAATACTAGAACACTCTTCGGAGATAAATCGTGATTCGGTCCTTAACACTTTGAGATCCACAATGGACCACTACTATCGCCATAGAGAGATCTAGAAACCGATTAAAATTTAAGGAAATTGTAAATAGGTAAAACTACTGGCAGGTGATTCAACAGATCATAATACCCATTATTAACTTATAAGCCTAGTAGACCTGCTTTTTTTTTTTTTTTTTTTTTTTTTTTTTTTTTTTTTTTTTTTTTTTTTTTTTTTTTTTTTTTTTTTTTTTTTTTTTTTTTTTTTTTTTTGTCACCTCTGATCGTTCTTATCAGAAATGCGGGTGTATTGTAAGACTTAAGTATTGCAAATGAGGGCAGCGACAAATACTGATGTGGAAATGTGCCACATGGACGGAGAACATGGTAAGAGCAGTGGAATTGGTGATAACAAAATCGAGGACAATGTTACTAGTATACAACACGACCGAGAGAGTAATTCGGAGAAATCAAAACCCAGCATTAAAGCGTATGTTGTGATTGTGGGGTCTTTCTTGGTATTGTTGGTAAATTTTGGACTTGTTAATTCAATCGGAACTATTCAGTCTTATTTGACTTATCACCAGTTACAAGATGTGCCATCTTCAACAGTATCATGGATTTTTTCTGTGTACACTTTTTTTTCTTTTGTATTGGCAGTCCTAGTAGGTCCTTGGTTTGTACTTATGGGCGCTCGAAGCCCTTTTTTGTGTGGCACTGTGTGCTTGGTAGGAGGATTGATGGCTGCTGCAAATAGTACTGAAGTGTGGCAGTACATTTTGTCATTCATGTGTGTCGGGATAGGACACAGCATCAATATCACACCTGCTGTAAGTGTTGTCAGTCAATATTGGGTAGATAAAGCCCTTGGAACGACCCAAGGTATTGCGTCTATGGGAGGTTCTATAGGTGGTGTCTTTATTCCTTTGATGTTGAGAAGTCTCTTTCCGCGTTTAGGGTATGCATGGGCTATGAGAATCCTAGGGTTTTTCTGTCTAGGTTGCATGAGTGTCTCCATATTAATTGTAAAAGAAAAGTACCGATTAAGCTTTGATCAATTAAATAAAGATAACGGAAATAAAGGGAACAAACTAAAATTAGTTAGTAAGAATCTTTTAGAGTTCAATGCATTGAAAGATGTAAAATATCTTTATTTGATACTTGGAGTTTTCTTTGCAGAGTTGTCTTACATGCTTGTTGTGACATTTTTTGCTAGTTATGCTGTTTCGAGAGGTATGTCGGAGTCTGCTTCATTTGTCTTGCTTATGATATTCAATAGTTGTGCTATTGCTGGTCGTTTAGTTCCTGGTCATGCATCAGATCATTTTGGTGCATTTAATGTCATGATAACTTTGCTATTTGG
Organism: [Candida] glucosophila; assembly: GCA_030572315.1. Lineage (NCBI taxonomy): Eukaryota > Fungi > Ascomycota > Pichiomycetes > Serinales > Debaryomycetaceae > [Candida] glucosophila. Next base: position 69,867 of record JAJLZR010000036.1, on the reverse strand, counting down.
GTTAATGATCTCTATATTTGTCATTTGGCTTCCTTTTGGTGATTATCCGGCAGCGCTTTACCTTTTTGCAGTATGTCTCGGACTTTTCTCTGGTGGCATCTTATCGATCCTGCCTGCAGCTCTAGGAAGCATCCCTGTTTATACAAAGAGAAAGATGACGAGCTATAATTCAGATAATGTCGCAGAAACTTACTACAGAACGGTCCCGATAGAATTTGGACAAAAATACGGTTTGCTATATTTTTTTGTTTCAGTGGGAAACCTCTTTGGCATTCCTTTGGGAGGTGCCATTATCGGGGACCAGTCTAAATATAGATATAACATATTTGTCGTATTTTCTGGTTTAATGTGTTTTTTTGGGATTGTATTTTGGTCCCTAAGCCGATACTGTATCGTTGGTTTCAAGTTGAATAAAAAAATTTAGCGTTTGTTTTTGGTTCCTCACTGCAATATCCGGCTTTCTTTTCTTCTTCTGCAAACGCTTTATACATCCCGCTCACCACGATTTAGTCCAAGGTGCATAAAGAAGTAACTTCCAGTTTCTACGATTTGATGCCCAGTCGTTAAAACAGTACATGGGCGTTGTGGGTTTCATGGTGCTGCTGATAATTGGTTAGAGGATCTAGCAGATGCTATATTAACATTGGAGAATGATAGCTTAAAAAGTTTTTTTTTTTTTTTTTTTTTTTTTTTTTTTTTTTTTTTTTGAAATCCTCCATAGTTTCACCATATAAAGTAATCTAATGATTTTAGACTCATAATTTGGTCTTCTCATTTGTCGCAAGGACTACATGGTCGATCTCAGCGATTGGGGTGCTAGATTTTTTCTTAGAAAAACGTAACTAAGATGCCAGCAACTTTTACTTTTGATTGAGTAATATTGAAAGCTTTATAAGTTCAACCGTACTGAAGCGTAGAGACTAATCTTGTTGTCTGTTTGCATGGATTTTTGTGTTTTGCTTTTTAATTTCCGTTGGTGAATTGGCCATCTCATTTGAATTTGAGTAATGCAAACGACATACCAAAGGTAGATGGCTTGGAGGAAAATGTAAAAGATTAGTACCGGTCGCCAACATGCTGTACTCTTCGGAAAGAACTCAGGGTCGAGGAATAGTATTTGGCATTTAATCTATAGAAGAAACCAAACACCAAGTCTTGTCACTCAGACAGGTTGGTAATATTGTTGACTTCTGTGCCCGTTTTCTGCACATTATCGGTGTATTTGACACTGTGACTAGAGAGATTTCGGGCCGCACCCTTTTTCGTCCATTAAGCCAAGCAAACAATACTTTCTGGATGTTGGTGTACTGGAGCATAGACTCAGAGAGAAACTATATAAAGAGAACCATACTCAGTAGTTGAAAGAGCATCGAGCATTGAGGTATTCAGATATCTAGAGTTACAAGAAGTCTCTAGATTAGCTTAGATCAACGAGGACTAAGTAGCTAAGAAGAGCTAAGAGTGAGTTAGCGAGAAGATCAGCTGTCAAGCCAAAAAGATTAGGTAAGTATAACTAAACGATAAAATTAAACCTCACAATTAGTGTTAGAGAGACTAGGCGTTTATATACTCATCTCTTGAAAAGACAAGCTATGAGAACAGAACAAGCTGAGCTCAGGCTGGGCTCCCGCATAAGTATACCCACATACACAGGATCCTCAACCAATTTCTGAGTGTGATCTATTGACGTAAACCACATTGGTATTACTAGCTTGAAGTATAGACTTGTCTTAAGCTTTTTTCTTCCAATGAGCTACTCTCTCAATTTAAAGTTTTTGTAGTCTTCATAAACTCAGTTATCCAAACTAGCTTGGATACACAGTGAGCAAAGATATCATGTGTTTCAATTGATTTTCTTTCTCCTGAAAAAGGAAGCTTGGCTTCATCTGTTTCTACGGGTTGCCTCCATAACTCGGTTAATAGTCGAGTTGTTTACATAAAATTTGGTATAAGAATACGTAACTGTTGTCTTTCTAGCATTAATAGAAAGAGTACCCCTAGAGTATATAATCTTTATATTATTCCTTTTTCCCAGACTTAGCTGTTGAGCAATGTTATTCATAACAAAGCATCCCTAATAGGAAAAGAGATCCTGACATATAAAAATGCTCCATTATAACAAATTGTATCAGCCATTTAGAACATCAAAAATTTGAAGGGCCTATGCTAATTTCATCTTGCTGCGATTTCAACAATCGATCTGAGCGAAAGGTTGCATAGTGCGGTACCCAATGTGCAGTACTACATTTCAAAATCACATCAGAGTTAACGAAAATCATCTAAAGGAAGGTCACTTTATAATGCCATGTATGTACTTTTCAGGTGAGAAAAGTTAATTCATAACGTTTGATGATTCTGATCATAATTGCATTAGAATAAACCCGGAGCTATGCACTAGAGTACAGCTCGACAATGAATAGAACGCAAAAGTCTTTTTAGATACTCATTTATTAAGGAAACACGATTATACGCTAGAGAATGAGTTATCTATAGAGCGAATAGACAAATAGTGGCCAAGATTAATGCATCAGTTTTTCTTGAAACTAGGGTATTTATTCCTGCCCTCGTTTATGTCACAAACTCAATTACTACAGCTGAATTAGGGAGATGACCAGCGATGAATTCAAAACTACGTATCTTGCTCCACTTGATAACGCTCTTAGAGATTGGTGACGACTATTTGCCGAAGCGATATAGTTACCTATTCGGAGACGTTACGCATGTGGAAGGTGATATTCAACGGTATTTCAATACAAAAATAGCTGATACAATCGACACACTCTATCGTGAATTTTGTGTAATATATATCACAGATTTAGTGGATCATCAATCTTGAGGCACCCTTTGAATAGAAGGACCATAATAAAGCTGGATATCGCTCATGTCAAGAAATCTGCTTGGCAGTAGGTGACTACAAAAAGAAAAACTATTTTTTAACCCAGGGCCTTGAAGAATTGACAATGGCTACTGCAGACTATATGGATAATTTGTCGAACCAGAGAACATTGAGACTGCTGCCAACCGATACTCTATTTAATGACCGAGAATGGACCTCTAGGGTGATATGTGCTTTGGTTTTAAGGAAATATATTTATCAAGCTTTTTTCTGCGGTACTGATAGAGTATTTATCTCAGACCATCAATTATTTTCTGGATTCTTCAAATGTGAATTTGCGGACGACGAAAGAATGGTCATAAATTACTATGTTATCAATGATCCTGAGACTGTGGAGCATGAAATCACTTTGCGAGCTGCGATTGCAGGTTTTTTCTACAAGCAGAACACAGATGCTCTAGATATAAAAGAGAGGCTAACTAAAATTTTTGAGGTAGCGAGACCTGTGGAAGAACCATCCGGTAAGCGTGAACAGAGCAAGTTATCTGGAAGCGCACTCAGGAGTTAGTTGACTTCAATCGAGGAAAATACCGAGAATGTTGACTATGATGAAATCCATGGTAACACGTATTGTCGTATAGTCTATGATGCCCCCAAATGTTATCCTGTTTTCGGTTCCATTCTTCCTACTGACGGCTTTACTAAATTGTATAATTATCCAGACCTGGTATTCAAAAATTTTCCAGAGAAAGACGACTACTACGATATGTTTGTGAATGAACTTGAAATCAACAAAATTCTCTCGAATTCTCAATTTGCTTCAAACTTTCCAAAAACTCCTCGTATCTGGATACTTAAATGGAATGCCAAGTAAGCCTGTGCATATATTTGAAGATCTTGGAGAAGAGATACCTATGTCTGAGTGGGATTATGACAAAGTTTATGAGATTATCAAATTATGGCTTGAGGAAATTCATCATTTGGAGATAAGTCATAATGATGTCAGACCGGGGAATGTTTTTGTTGCGGTGACCGGTAAATTTCTTTGATAGACCTTGGATTATCGGCCTGTTCAAGCAGTGAAGAACGTAAAAAAAAATGATTTCGAGACGCTAGACCAGGTTTTTAAAAGAGCATCTTATAGTAGTCAGGAAGATATAGATACAGAAAAGACCGGTACCAAACATAATAATTATGGGAATGGAGGTAACTATGTAATTAGTTCTTCGGATGAAGGAATCTTTGAAAAACGAAGTAACGAGTCTCAAGATTCAGGACCAACGAAAAAAGATATTTCTTCAACAGTGCAGCAGGAAAATGAGGAAAATTATAAGGTCACAAGCTTCGTGCCAGCTGACACACAAGCTCTACAGAATAATGATCAGAAGTACATTTAAGTCATCTTTGGAAAATACCACCGATGAAATACTCATGAATCTTTGCAGCATTCTCTTGTGATAAATCATGTCCCTTTTTTCAACCCTTTGAACTTCCAAGTTGAAAAACGAAAAATTTGTAGCGTAAAATATTTAGTAAAGTAGTCTTTCGTCTAAGAAAAGGCTGCAGAGTGGTAGTGCGAACTAACCGAAGACAGAAAACCAACAAAAGCACGAGTACTATCTCCATAGAGAGATCTAGAGAGCGAATAAATTTTAGGGAAATAGTGAATAGGTAGAACTACTCGTAATACAATACAACTTATTATCCCAGTAGACAATCTCTTCCTTCTCTTTTTTCTCTTTTTTTTTACGATAGACAGTATAATATATATATATCTATATATATTCTTTTCTTTTCTTTTTTTTTTTTTTTTTTTTTTTTTTTTTTTTTTTTTTTTTTTTTTTTTTTTTTTTTTTTTTTTTTTTTTTTTTTTTTTTTTTTTTTTTTTTTTTTAACTCTATCAGTGACTAGAATCGCTAACATTCCGACAGTCTATATGAATGTCAATAGTTCATATTAGAGATGAAATAATTGTTGCCAAATGAGAGCATCGATAAATGCGGATACGGAAATGCATAATTTGGACGGAGAACATGGTACGAGCAGTGGAATTGGTGATAACAAAATCGAGGATAATGTTACTAGCATACTGTCAAACCAAGAAAGTAATTCGAAAAACCCAAAAACCAACATTAAAGCATACCTTGTGGTAGTGGGATCTTTTATGGCATTATTAGTAAATTTTGGACTTATTAATTCGGTAGGAACTATTCAGTCTTATTTGACTTATCACCAGTTACAAGATGTGCCATCATCAACAGTATCATGGATTTTTTCTGTGTACACTTTTTTTTCTTTTGTATTGGCAGTCCTAGTAGGCCCCTGGTTTGTACTTATGGGCGCACTAAGCCCTTTTTTGTGTGGCACTGTGTGCTTGGTAGGAGGATTGATGGCTGCTGCAAATAGTACTGAAGTGTGGCAGTACATTTTGTCATTCATGTGTGTCGGGATAGGACACAGCATCAATATCACACCTGCTGTAAGTGTTGTCAGTCAATATTGGGTAGATAAAGCCCTTGGAACGACCCAAGGTATTGCGTCTATGGGAAACTCTATAGGTGGTGTCTTTATTCCTTTGATGTTGAGAAATCTCTTCCCTCGTTTAGGGTACACCTGGGCTATGAGAATCCTAGGGTTTTTCTGTCTTGGATGTATGGTTGTCCCCATATTAATAGTGAAGGAAAAGTACCGACTAAGTTTGGATCAACTAAATAAAAACTATGGGGATAAAGGGAACAAGCTAGTTTTAGCTGGTAAGAATCTTTTAGAATTCAACGCATTGAAAGATGTAAAATACGTTTATTTGATACTTGGAGTTTTCTTTGCAGAGTTGTCTTTCATACTTGTGATAACTTTTTATGCTAGTTATGCTGTTTCTAAAGGTATGTCGGAGTCTGCTTCATTTGTCTTGCTTATGATAGTCAATAGTTGTGCTATCGCGGGACGTTTAATTCCTGGATATGCAGCGGATCATTTAGGTGCATTTAATGTCATGTTAATTATGCTACTTGGGTTAATGATTTCTATATTCGTTATTTGGCTTCCTTTTGGTGATCATCCAGCAGCGCTTTACGTTTTTGCGGTGTTTTTCGGAATTTTCTCTGGTAGCATCTTATCGATCCTGCCTGCAGCTTTAGGAAGCATCCCTGTTTATACAAAGAAAAAGATGACGACCTGCACTTCAGATAATAAAAAGGAGACCTACTACAGAACGATCCCTATAGAATTTGGACAAAAATACGGTTTGCTATATTTTTTTGTTTCAGTGGGAAACCTCTTTGGCATTCCTGCGAGAGGTGCCATTATTGGGGACCAGTCTAAATATAGATATAACATATTTGTCGCATTTTCTGGTTTAATGTGTTTTTTTGGGATTGTATTTTGGTCCCTAAGCCGATACTGTATCGTTGGTTTCAAGTTGAATAAAAAAATTTAGCATTTACTTTTGATTTTTTGTGAGATTACTCTGCTCCTTTTTCCTTGTTATGGCTTCCTTTTTCTTTGCTTCAGCTGCTTCAATTTGTGCGTTTTTCATCTCCTGCGCTAGTTCGGGGCTAACATACGCAATAATTGATGGTGCTGCCATAAGTAGAAGGCAGCCAACAAATATTGACGTATAAAGTCTGCTGCGAAGTATAAATCCAAAAGGGCTGTTAAGTAAGATATCCATTAGTGAACCTTTCTGCTTAGAACGATATACTTTAATTTTTTCTGCATTTATCTCCAATAGTTGCTTTGACAAATTTACCCCTTCATTCAAGTCAGCATGTTCATATCTCAAGTTATCCTTAAATGCTTTAATACTGTTATTATTTATTCTAACTTGATAAATATTTCCTGATAATTCCAAGTCATGAGAGTCGATCTCCAACTGATATTTTCCTTCACTTAAGTTCTTAAAACTGAATTTTGAGTCGCTGTCTAATTGGGCTATCCTCGTATCCAAAACAGGGCTCTCATTCAAAGTATATAACGAAATTGTAAATCTCGAATGTGGGTTATACTTTTTCAATACCTCCCTTCCATCGTTGTCCTTTAACATCTGTTCCCATATTCCATTGACATGCCCAGTGACTTCATATCCTCGCACGAGAATAATGAGCAACGCTTGGAGTATCAATAGAACGAATTTGCACCCCCTCATCACCTTCTTGTCTTGCTCAGCTGAAGATATGTCTAAGTATATAGGTTTTAAAATAGAGAGAAAAAGAAAGGGTTACCCGGTATCTTCATAAATAAAAGCGAAATCTTCGTACATCAATTTTTTCTTCTATTGTACTTATTTTCATGTATGTGTATTATTGTAGAGCGATAATTCAATAGACAAGTGTCTATAGCCAGAGTTTTTGCTCTCTACAACACATACTATAGTAAACTAGTCGTACTAGCGAAGCCATGAGTGAAGCTGTGCGGTTAGTCATGGATTTAACGGGCTTGGTCGTTCAGAACCGGAGGATTAAAGTCTTCTGGTTCGTATGGCAACTGAGCATTCTAGCCTTTCCAAACATCTAAATCTAAGGATCTTTAGTAGTAGGATCATTAATTATACAAATATCTAGTATCTATAAAATATGAGATCAAATTTTTTTTTTCTCTTTGTGATCACGTCTATTTATCGGATTTTAATCTCCTGGAACCCCAGCGATCGTATGAATACAACCCAATACCAATTGAAAAGAGTCCACCTATTTGGCCAGGCGTAATTCTGCCGAACAGCTTATTAGAACCAGTCTTCTCATTGTACACTCTTGTAGAGTCGACAGCAAGTAAAATACTGATAGTAATGATAACAATTCTCTTCAACATCGATGCAATAGAGTAGGACAAGGCCGGTATCAGACCCAATAAATGAAAAGCTAATAAAGTTTGGAGGTAATGAGATAAAGAGTCCAAAATTATCAAACCTAGTACTGGTAAAATGGTAATTTTCTCATGGTCGGCATTACTTGACACATAGTCACCTTTGCTCCACAAATATTTCAAAAACTTCGGGACTTCGTTTGAAATAATCCCACTAAAAGAGAAACAAAACCCGATTAGAGAAATATAGAAAGTAATTGTCATTTTATCTGGCTTGGCAACATCTGCGGACATTGTGTTGAATAAGCTTAGCGGTGATTTTACAACCTCGAAACTGCGCTGCACTTTTTTGCCATACAAGTTTTGCCTCCATGGCTGCTGTCTTTGTTCCTTTTCTTTTATATCAAAATTTGTAAACGGCAACCTTATTGAATTAGTTCTCTTCCTAGTATACTTATTTGCTGTGGACTGGGGAACGCTACCAAAGTACTCATTATCACCATCGTGATCATCTATTATATTGGGAGTTTCGGGCTTTACCAGCTTCATATCTAAAGCTAGAGAAACTGGGTCACAACTACTGTTGGTATCCCAAGTGAAAAGTTCCTTTCCATATATGCTTTGGGCTGCACAAATGATGGCACTGCTTGTACCATATATCAAGCCCTTTATATGACCCACTTTCATGCCACTAGTCTCGTTTGATATAGTCTTATTGGCATTTGAAAAGTCTTTCGATTCCGATACAATGATCATAATGACTCCTCCTACTAATGGTGCTAGTGATAAATAAGTATCGATAGGAAAATTGACTTTGTATGTAATTTTGTAGCCGGCAACGATCAACAATGGTGACAAAGCTTTAAGACTTGAAACCGTAGATAATGAGACCAACGAAGTTGCAAGTAAAGTAAGAAACTTAGCTGAAAATTGAAATATCCCCAAAGGCAATATTTTAAAAAGCACCTTTACCTGAAAAATTGGTTTGTCAGCTTCAGTCGGTATAGTTCCTGGTGGGAAATGTATCTGAATTTGAGGATATTTCCTTACTAGTATTATTGTTATCAAAGAAAGTATTACACCACTTAAGAACTGGAATTGAGTTAAAAATAGAGGATAAGGGAACCTAGCCAATATAGTCTTAGTCAACTGTGAAGTAACAGCAGAAACAAAGTACCAGGCAATGCAAATGAGGATGGTCCTCATGTGTATAGGCGGAAGCAAATTCCATACTAAAGACATCCTTCGACAATCACAGGAAGGTAGCTTTAGGTCACCCCGAAATATAGCCTCTCGCAATATGCTTCTCAAAACAAAGCTTATCTACGTTCTTGTTTTTTTTTTTTTTTTTTTTTTTCTCTCTCGGAATATTACTGTGTTCCTTTTTCTGGTCGTAATTATCACGTGGTTTACATAATATACACACTACCCAGAACATCGCCTAAAACTAAGTTCAACTTTCCTCGGCAAAGCTTTTGGTTCGAATCCACCTCGCTTCTTCTCAAAATTTCCACAGCTGTAATTGTTTTTACACTACAGTGGTCAAGATGAATACATTGGACTAATTTGAGTGGGAACCCTTCTTCGCCGGCAAATAATTCGTAGATATCAAAAAAGCGTGAGGGTTGATCGTAAGCAAAAACCATGAACTCATTTGGCCAATAAGAGTGATTGTAGGTTGGCACTTGCTGCTCATCTAGAAAGTTAGCATTCGATACAGCACAATTCATGGCAACGATGTTTCCGAGTCCCAATTTTTCAGAGACAATTAAGCTGCCATTTAACGTGTAGACATTAAGTAAATTTAAGTTTTCCTGTAGATACAAAATTATAATGTTGCCAGTTTCGTTGGATATCGCAAACTTAACTTTTGCAAAATTTACTCCCTTAGGGGGCACAATCTTTCGAATATACTTAAATCTTGTCACGTCCCAAACAAAGACGATTCCGTCAACATCGGCACTTAAAGCTACCTTGAAATTCTTGCTGTACTTCAAAGAAATGACTTTGGACAAGTGCCCCCTTAGAACTCCTAGAGACTGTAGACTTGCAGGGTTCTTCGAGAATCTCCAAGAATGTATTATACCATCATCTGAAGAAGACAAAAACAGCCTGCTTCCAATTTGTAAAACGTAAGAAATGTTAGTCAGATGCAACGCCGGAAAGACAGAATTGTTGATAACAAGAGAAGTACAATTATCACCATGCTCCTTCCTAATCAATAGATCATTCTCACTTGAAGCACACAGAGAAAGGCCAATCCATTTGTCATCTTTGGAGCGATATTCAAATTTTTCGACAGGAAGCCTCATTTTAGACTCAAACTGTAACACTGGATCTTTTCTTTCTATTAGATGCATGTACTGATTTGGAAAATTTAATACGTCCTTCCGAGCATGTGGCTTGTCAAAAATTTTTAACGGGGTTTGTCCGAAATTATTTATCATTCCGATTATGGCTCTTTTCTCCAAATCATCTTGCACATTGTCCAAATTAATCGCTCCATTATAAGACAAGTGATGAAATATATTGAGGTTTTTGACTGCCTCGATTCCATTTTGTTTATATCCAAACACCAAGTCGATCCACGAATGCAAATTAGCAGAAACAAAAGGACTTTCAAGTGCTTCCCTATTTTTTGCAATAAATAATAATGGATCGCCTTTTGCCCAAGGGGGTAATTCAACGTCATTAACTTTCTGGCCATTTTGGAGCTGTCCAAACTCAAAGTCGTTTAAATTCATCAAAAACTCTGGTAAATAAAAAAATTCTGGGGTGAGTTCCCTGACATCAGTTGTGTTATCTTTTGAAGCTGAGCGCCAGGCCTTCTCAACTGAATTGAACAACCTATCTGCGTGATCAAACTTTCCACCTTGCAACAATAAGTAGGACTGTACATATGGCTTCAATCGGATTAAGTATGAAGTCACTATCATCGCTGAGGAGTAATGGGTGCCATAGTGGAATGGGGGAGCGTCAGGATCATGAAGGCTCTCTAGTGCTTCATATCGCTTTCGAAATTCATTTGCACGTGGTTCCGCTTGGCCGCCCATTGGTTTTGTCAAATCACGGAACGTTTTCGGGTTCGAAAAATCTAAAGTCTCACTAGAATAGTCCGCTATTATCCAAGGAAATACCGGATACTGGGTTAAGTCATTAAATGTTCTTCCTGCCAATGTATTAATTATCATCAAGTAGTAAAAATTGGACATCTCTCCTGTTTTCCATTTCTTTGTAGCAGAAAGGAGAGAGCTAGCAGAACGTGAAGTGAAAGCGGATGCTAGCTTACTTGTTATTGAAGATGAAGCATTAATCTTGTAACTGGAATTAGATAAGACAGAAGAAGCATGTAGCGCCTGAAATAAATCTTTGTCCAACCCTTTTCCAGAAGCATACGACGAAAGCTTAGAGCATATCACATTTCGGTCCTTAGAAGATAGAACGGTAAGCAAAATGCTTGTACCATCTCCAAAAAACATTTCAAGAGCAATATCCCGTAAAAGAAACTGTCTTTTGGAGATGCAGCTCAATTTTTCTAAGTTCCAACTTTTAATTCTATGTGCCCTTTTATTTTCAGTTAGATAAGAACTAGATTGCAAATTAACTAGTTGAAGATATGGGTCCCTTAGCTCCACGGGGGTATCTTCTATATCAACAACGTTACCATCAGGAAGGTGGAAATAGTTTTCGATTAAATATATATATTCCCTCCCTAATATCATAAGACTTTCAATAGGAACTAGACCGTTGATTTGGCTCACATTCCATACAGCTCTGATTTGGTCGCCCACATAAAGACTCCTAAGTATCTTCCGATTTTTGTCTTCAAAAGAGACAGTTTCATCTTCAGTCTTATCCGACCTATCCTCGATCATTCTGAGTCCTCTTTTGGCATCAAAAAAAGAATCATAAGGCAAAATATTGAACAGTTCATCGTTCTTATTGATAAAAGCAAAGTCAAGATAGTGGTCCTTATTGCTGTCGTCCGAGCCTCCTTCTGTGTGCTTAATCGGAATAGCAATATTATAAGATAATTTCTCAGAATCAGGCAATTGATTTTCGATTATCATTTTCTTCCTCATTCTGTCAGAGTTTTCTTTGTAGTCCAAGGAGTAGAAGGACTTCAAAGTACAAGTTAAGTCTGGCTCAATCAAACGGTTAACCTCTAGTTTTAAGGAATTGTAACTTGATATAAAAAATTGTAAGTTTTCGTCTCTATCTTGAACAGTTCTATTAAATTTTAAAATTTCACCCTTAATAATTGAAGACTTAAGTAGATCCGAGTCTTTTTCAAATGTTTTGATATATGAATTATTCATGTAACTGATGTGGCAGCCATCACTATAAGCTACTCGGATGATATTTGATACTTTTTTTCGATCACCTTCCCTAAATCTTCCAACACAGATATGGTAGTTTTTCATGAAAATGTTTTTATAAGTAGGATATTTCTGTAATAGCTTTAATGAATCTTCATCATTTTTAGTTAATAAACTTTCAAAATACTCTCTAAGTAAAGACTCTGACTCAGAATGGGGTATGTCCAAGTTCAAACAATGCAAAATATTTTCAAATCGATACTGGTTCATCATATATGAAATTCGCAAAAAATTAAACAAATACTCAGAGACAACAAACTGCTGGCTTGAATCCAATTTTAAGTATTGTCCCATTAAAAGAACAAAAAGTTCACTTAATTGTCTCTCGTCAAAGACATTGTGCTCCAAAATCGTAGCCTGATGATAAAGAAGCCACTTAAGACGATCATGTAGTTCCCTCTCTTTGCCAGCAAGAGTACTACTATCTAAGTCGGCGTTGACATCACTGAAATTACGGTTTTCTTTATAATCCTCATTGCAGCATGCAATTCTCAAACCAATTAAGACGGCCTCTCCCAAGCACTTTCTAAGATTCTTCTGTGCGAATTTCGACAACTGAGGAGATTCAACTTCAAGTATCAAAATAATACAACGTATATATCTCTCAATTTTAGTTGTCACATAAAAATTCTCATTGATGAACTCGTCAAAGTAGAATACACACACTTCATAGGATCCTTCCAAGGAGCCAAGAGGGACAACATTCCTCTGAATAACACTCTCTGAAATTTTGTCGAATAAGCAAGGAAAAACTTCATCTAGCATAACATTCTTGGAAACCTCATCGAAGGATTTCAAAAGCTCAAAAAAGTCTGAATACCTGTGAAGTTTTGCATTTAATATCATAGTCAACAAGCTACGCAAGCTTTCAAATGCAGTATCAAGTCTTGAAAATTGAACCGTCTTCGATTCTAGCAAAAGCTTCATATTTCCTAAAAGTTCTAAACCACCTTGCAACCAATATTTGGATGTATAAAAGTTATTCAAAGCCTTATTCTTTTTGAATCCTATTTTCACGGAATTAAGATACTGGTTGATCAATTGCAACTCGTCGTAATCCAATTCCGTACTTTCAATAACTCTCATTCTCAGCGGCGAAATAACGGATGCATTTCCAATCTTAACATTAAGCCACTTTAGCGCTTGCAAAACGATATTATTTAATAAAAGCAAAAACTCAGGCATCATTAAGGAGAGCCATTTGGTATTCTCGTGAAGACTTAATTGTTGCAAGGAAAAAAAGTCGGAGTCAATATCTTTTATGTCAATACCGAATGCAGCTAAATAAACGATGCAGATTATTTTTCTGTCAAACCACCAATCCACAAGATAACGAGACAAAATGTCAAGACCATGATTTGCTAGAAAAAAGCGCCTGATAGTATGCGACCCGAGGACTTTCAATAACCTCAGTAATAATCTAAGACCACACAGAACCACCTTTTGAGAATTGTTTACTTTTCTATTGGACTGACAACTTAACAAAAGCAACAACCAATGAATAGATATTGACCGACAAAATTTTTTTAACAGTCTAATGGAGCAGTTTGAAGAGCACAAAGCATCACACAATGAGTTTAAAAATGTTACCGCTACGTCTTCAGAGAAATCAGTGCACTTATAGAACAACATGTAAATAATGAAAAATGACACTGCTCTCAAATTTTCCACAGAAGGATCTGATTTAAGCGTACTTTCTACCGTACTTCCTAACTCACCCCATGCATAAAAAGTAATTTGCTCATCATTAATCGATAAAGTTTTTAGAAAATGCATCAACCTTTTAAGCATCTTTAAATTTACCAAGAGAAAGTTGTTCTTTTTGCTGTATTTACCTTCTTGTAGCACCCTAATATGATAGACTAATAGTTCAAATGCATCTGAATCGTGGTAAAGCTCAAAATTCAAAATTAGACTGCTGTAAGCCAACCTATTAAATATTACAGTTAAAGACGGGTTAATAAAGTCGTAGCCTGTATAGCCCAATATTAAATTTAAAAGATTTTGATCAGCACTGGAAGCTAGCTCAGAAGGTTTTTGCCAGGTAAATTCCGGTAGGATTTGAAGTCTTAGTGATTTGTTATTTTTCTCCTTAAATCTCAATAATAAGATCAGAAGCAATTCGTACCCGCATATGTTTTCAAGCTCCTTTTCCAACCTCCAATCACTTCCAACTGCTAAAAATACAAGGTTTAATGACTTGTACAAAAGCGTATCCCTTATGTTATCCTTCGTTTTCTCAGAAACTTGACTTGTTAATTCTATAAGCTTTATTAGTAATTGAGAACCACCGATATTGTATAAACAATCAGTTACTCTGCTAGTAGCAAGTTTAGTGGACACTGAAGAGTCCCACAGCTCCAATTTTTTAAAAAGTTTGCTGTTTAACAGATATGCCACATGCTCTTCTTTTATGCTGTTCGAGGAAAGAATTTGATAAAGTAACTTCTTGTCACCGGAAATTCCGAGAATATCCTTTTTGCCTGTGTTAGTATTATAACAGACGTCAATATTATCTCTCAATGCTAGCTTCGAAGAACGTCCATTCTCTTTGTCATTATTTCTAAAAATTTCTTCAATCCTTATACCGAGTTCCGACAAGTGCTTCTCACACATTGCATCCAAGTTATTGTATATGTTTTCCTTGAGGAGAGACTTGTATTGAACATTTCGGGAAAGGCTGAGGTAATATAAATAAACAACCTTGTCTTGAGTAAGATCCTTATCTAGTACCAAGAGATCACGCAATACTAATTCAACGGATTTGTCTTCATTCAAATTTCTTTTCGTACCTATGTAAAGTTTATTCCAGGTTTTAAGAAACTTCGAAACACCATAGCAGCATGTTGATTCGCTATATTCCCCATCAATGTACAAGTTAAAGTTAAGGTATTTGTCATATGTTATTGCGATATTCGCAAAATTTTTATTCCTTGAGACAAAAAAGTTTATATTTTGGTCAAAGTAATGTAGAAAATGAAAGTCTTTCGTAGTTACCTCAATTCCTAAATTCTTGAAATTCACTAGTTTTACTGCTAAATTAGCCGTATCAAAATCATCTGAATTAGACAACGTAAGCAACGTGATTTCAGATGTATCAACATCCAGTCTTACTCCGTAAACATTGTTGACAATCTTGAAAGTACAAAATATTGTTAAATACAGCTGTGAGCCTCCACTGTGCGAAGATGGAATAGCGATTGGTGAGTTTTGGAAATCATTGAAGGCGTAAATATCGTGATTATATGTATAGTAGCCAAAAATCAGGTTCAATAGTTCTAGTAAAATCACTTTATTAAATGGCTTAAGATTACTGTAAAAAAGCGGAACAATCAATTTCTTTGTTTGCTTAACATTAAAACCCAATTCGGAAAACAACACTATTATTTTAAAATATTGGTACAATGTCAGTATAGAGCCTTCCTCAAACTGACCCTCTTTAACTTTAGCCAATTCTTTCAAGAAATTATCTATGAAGCTCTCTTGGACATTTAGTCTATGCAACTTAATCCTATTGCTGTATTTTTGCCCGACAATGCAAAAAAATATTTCAAGAAGAGTTACTTTTAACTCTCTATATATTTCCTCCTTTAGTTTATTCAATTCTTCCAAAAAAACTCCGATGTCCCCATCAGTAAGTTCATCTGGTAGAGGATTCTGGGGACATGATACTATTAATTCATTCTCAACCACTGATTGTAGTAAGGAAACATCATTGCAGCTCTCTGATAGTTCACAATGCCAATTTCTAAGAAGCTCTTTCTTAAATCCGACTTTCGGAAGTATTTGGTCACACAAGCGATTAATTATTTGCTCTTCAATATTTTCAGCAGCAGTCCCCATTACCACTTTGCAACACAAATAATAAAGAATATATTTTTTGCTATATTACTGAGCCCTTCTTAGCTAGTATTGCTATTTAGTCGCTAAACAAACAAGTCCTCAAATTATGGTATGATCATTGCAAAAAGGAAGTGAATTCTTATCCTTTATTATCTGGAGTTGTCACGTGAATAAACCTTTGATCTCTCGTCTTATACTTGATCTTTTTGTTTTTTATTTTTTTTGAACGCCAGTCAACTCGATACCTAGTAGTGAACTTCTAGTGTGTTAGGCATGTCAGTATCCAAATATATCCCAGGATAAACAGCATTTTGATGTTCCCATAATTTAATAAATAGAGAGTACTGTGTATTTATTTCCAATTGTAACAAGATTGTCGCACTTTTGCAATTTGACTTAGGTTACCTTCCGAAACTTTGAAATTCTAGGTTGAAAAACTAAGGTTGACTGCCATAATTCTAAAATCAGAGCTCTGTTTTTCACTTGAAGTACAAGCTAACGAAATGAAGCTTTATTTACTCTATGAGGAACAAGACTACGATGTAGCTCATTAGATACGTTAAAATGTCTCATACAAAGGGCAAATTATAAGCAACTCTACTAGTGCTATGCTGCTCCTTTCGCCATCTACGCAAATTTCTCTTTCCATCAGAAAAAAACAAACCTTTTAGCTTATCATTCTTGAGCCACTGATGGCTCGTCAACGAATAATATCGAGTTGGACACAGTGAGAAATACACTAATATCCAAAAGTAATATCTCAGAGAAAGACACTCTACAAAACAAAAAAAGAAGATAAAGAAAAGAAATCAGCAAGCACCTCAAACATCCAAGACTGCCTGGAGGAAAAATAGAGGAGCAAAAAGAGAAAATAAGTGGTCGAAAAGACTTCACAAAATTCGCAACTTTATTTTGAATAGAATTTCGGTCAAAGTCGTGAAGTTTAAAAAAGTCGGTTTATTTCGATTTCAGAATCGCATTTCGTTTTCTCTACACTTTGTATACTTTATTTTACTGGGATTTAATAGTGATTGTTTCCTGTGAGGTTGGGAACACCTCTTATCAACGTTAAACAGATATACCTATTTGTCTAAATGTCAGAGGATAGTTCATTAACGACGCATTCAAGCTCGAGTAATTATTCAGATGCTGCAGAAAGACTGCCAGTCAGGAATAACGAAATAAATGTTAGTGATATGAGAGAAGAACTTCTTCTGTTATTAAATAAGTCACCTGAAGAGGGAGAAACTTGGTGCTTGATTTCTCGCAATTACTTAGATAATATTTTAAAAAGTCTGGTCGAATCATTCGAGGAGCTGCATCAACAGGTAGACACCTTAAATGTAATAGAAGATGCGCACGAGGATAGTCCTTTTTATAAAGACAGTAATGAAGCTAATGTTCTGGTATATATTCCCTCGGAAGCATTTAAAAAATTGGAAGAATTATTTGACGTACGTAAAAAGAATACTGAAAGAGCGATCTTTAAGGATCCAGTCACCGGGGTGGCATACGTTGAAAAATATTCACCATATTTTTATGTTCATACACTAAATAAGTCGATCAGTCATGGAGATCGAAAATCAAAGGGATTTTTTATGTCTCTGACTAAAACCTTCAATGATTTACGTTTTGCCGTTCATGATGAACTCAGTAGGGATCCCACCAAAAACCGTACAAGGTTGTGGTTTATTTCATCGGATAATGCTAATGACTTGGAAGCAAATGTGCCAATCTCAACATTTATATCGAACATTCCGAAAAGGCATTTGATTAGCCCTCTCTATTATGGCTGTACTTTAAAAAGCCAGCTGATCGATAAGTTTATGTATCATGTCCTACTAGAATTTTTTGATGAATCGAAGGGTAGCTACCCCGTTGATAGCTATTTGGAAACTTTTGATATTTCAAAGTATGATGTCGAAAGAAGAGCTGAAGCTGGTGGTCAACTTGGGTTGGCTAATTTGGGTAATACATGCTACATGAATTCTGCCTTACAATGTGTTCTTCATATTCCTGAGATTGATCAATATTTTTATTATAACCTTTATGAAAAAGAGTTGAATACTAACAACCCCATAGGGTATAACGGTCACGTAGCCATTGCTTTTGGTTCTTTGCTTCATAAAATGTTTAATCAAAAAAATTTTGGTGCTGGATATGTTTCTCCAAGAGATTTTAAATACACTGTTGGTCACTATTCGTCAATGTTTCGTGGCTTTCAGCAACAAGACTCTCAAGAATTTTTGAGCTGGTTATTGGATGCGCTTCATGAGGATTTGAATCGAATACAGCAGAAACCTTACTGCGAAAAACCAGAATTACGAGATGATGAAGAAGACTTGGACTCTGCTGTAGCCAGATTGGCTGAGATAAGTTGGTCTCAACACAAAAAAAGAAATGATTCTGTTATTGTCGATTTATTTACGGGACTTTACGAGTCTACACTTATTTGTCCCGATTGTTCAAAAACTTCTATTACTTTTGACCCTTTCAATGATATTACGTTACCTTTGCCAGTGAATAAGAAATGGTATCATACATTTAACATAGTAAATCTTGGAAAGAGAATGGATAACATAGAAGAGCCTATCATGAAGCTAGAAGTCGAATTGGATAAGACGTCTAATTTTGATGATCTTCTAAAATATCTTTCTAACTTCCTTAAAGTACCTCAAGATTACCTTTTTCTATTTGAGATTTTCAATAATTTTTTTTTCAAAGATTTTAGGGCTAAGTATGACAGAATCAAATTTTTTCCCAATAGCGATATCATATATGATGGTGATGACATCTATGTCTACATAATACCTCATAACAGGGAAACTGATGTAATCGTGCCGGTTATATTTACGTCGCCAGAGGAGGACGCGTCTTACAGAATGACCAACCCAATTGGGATACCAATTTTTACTGTCCTTGAAAGGGAAAGTGAGACCAAAGATTATAGGAGAATACAAGGTAATCTCGACCTGCTATTCCTATTGCTTTCAGGAAAATTTCAAGATCAACAGCCCAACGAAGATGTTGACATGGCTGAACCGGGGTCAGACAACGAATCCTACAAGAACGAAGAATCGGGATATCCTCAATGTGAGGAGATATATTCTTTCTCTGCGGACTCGCGATTGGGTTATCGTATCAAGGTTTATCGTGAGTCAAACGTTAGTTCAAGGCATAGTCTGGATAGGAAGAGGGTTTATAGTGAGGAAGCACAAAAATCAATTCTTTCTATTCCGAGCTTTCGACCAAATTTTAACAACTTACCTTTGCTATTTGAGGACTTGATTGAATTGAAGCCTAGAGCTGAAAGTCCACCTAAAGGGATACAAAGGGAGAATGATGAAGACCAAGAAGTATATTTCGATACAAAGGATGACAACTACGTGGTGGTAGAAAGCAATTCCGATAAAGATACCAAAAGTATACCTGAGGATACTGCCAGAAGTGAAACAGGAGATGATTCGGATAATAATGAATCTGTGCCAATAGGTCTGCTTTTTGATTCTGTTGATACCCTACCTAGGGTGGAAGGAGAAGAAATAAGTAGTAGTACCAGGTTGAATAAAAGCACTTATTTGATCACAGATGGCACTACTTTGATATGTGAACTCAACCTTGACGTATACCAAAAATATTTTGCAAACACGGAATTCCAAAATTTGGCCAACGTGAAGACTATACCTAATGCACAATTGGAAAAAAACAAAAAGATTTTTGAAAAACAACAAAATTCAACAGTTTCACTATATGATTGTCTAAAAAATTTTGGAACACCAGAAATATTAGGGGACCATGATTTATGGTATTGTCCTAGGTGTAAAGATCATAAAAAGGCCACCAAAACAATTAGTATTTGGTCAATAGGAGACGTATTAGCCATTCATTTAAAAAGATTTCAAAGTGTTCGTTCCTTCAGCGACAAAGTCAACATCGTGGTAGATTTCCCTATCGAAGGCCTTGATATGTCGGGATATGTGTCCAATAAATGTAATAAGGATGCTGTTTACGATTTAATCGCTGTAGATAATCACTTTGGAGGCCTAGGCGGTGGGCATTACACTTCTTGTGCTAAAAATTATAGGAATAACGAGTGGTACTATTTTAATGATAGTAGGGTTACTAAAATGGACGACTCTAAAGAGTGTGTTAGTGGTGCTGCGTATTTACTATTTTACAGAAGACGTACTGCTGATGGCCAACTTGGTGGCGAGCGTTTAAGTAGTATGATCAAAGAAGGTCGCGAGCATTTGGTGACTGAATTTGAAAATTTAAGAGCAAGCTTACAAAAGACAAAAGACCAAGTAAAAGATTTTAGTGAACATCATGAAGGTGAATCTTGTGCTCAGGGAAAAGATACCACCGATAATCCAGTTTTTTCTTTTCAGTCTTTACAAAAGATTGGTTCCGATTCTCCAAATACGGCGTCCTTGAAAAAGTCAAGATCTAATAATAACGACGATATTCCATTGGATCAAGACAAGGAGAATGTTGATCAAAATCATCGTAAACAAAGACTTATCTCGAAAGATAAATTATTCAATAAGTCCATAAGTATCAAGCTGCAAGATGTCTTACCATCGACTGCCGATGTGGCGTCACCTTTAAGCGTCAGCTCGGAGGACAATACACAGAACGACAATGTGAGCATGTTGAATTCAGAAAATAACAATGACACATAAGCATATGGATTACCGGTTGGTAAAATTTTGTGTTTAGTTTATCAGAGTTCTATAGATTTAATTAATTTTTCCTATATGGTAGTTCGACCTATTTTTCGCTACTTCAATACACTCTTTCAATGTTTCCTTTGTAATACGAGCTCCTCCCCCGCATATTGAAAGACTCTTAAGTTGATTATGACTATCGGGGATCACATTAACTCTTGATATGCATTCAATTTCTTCAGCATCTCCTTCTAAATCTGCCAAAACGTAAGCTTTCTTGTCGATATTCATGTCATCTTCACTGACTGGTTCCTCGTAAATACCGTCGACAACACCAAAAGTGCTAGATATGCCATTCTCTTCATGATTAAGTTCAAGTGGACGCATCATGCCTTCCCTGCGGTCAAGCAAAACATCATTGTCCCTCCGTAAATGGCCAAAATTTCCTCTTGAGCGTATCGGTACTTTTACACTGTTAGCAGTGTCTTCATAATATATACGCGGTAACTTCGTGTTCTTCAAAGCGCCTACCAAGGCATTAAAACATAAATCAAACAGCGGCCCTGCCCTAGAGAATACCTTTATTGATGCATATAATACAAAAGAGTACTTTCTGTTCATCAATTCGGTTGTATTTTCCTCGGAGTATACGACTTCCGAATCACCATTCTCTTTTTGAAAAACCATCCCGGGCTCTGTAATCAATGACTTTTTGAGTATACATTTTGAATGTAATATCTTTTGATATAAGCCTTGCGAAATGGTAGTCTCTTCGTCTGTCAGAGCACCCGATCTGCCTCTGGCTATCTCAACCACAGGGTATACACTTGCAGCTTCATTACTTTCGTTTCCCTCCTCCAAGAACGAACTTGACGGAACTTCTATTATTCCCACTGTGATTCCACAAATAGCTGTACTATCCCCACTCTTTGCTATACAAGACCCTACGAGCGAATCCGAATTCGCTCCTGCCCGTTGCAAGTCTCCTGGTAACACCTCCAAAGGCCTGAATTCTTTGAAACCCCTCAAACATGGTCGTAATCCCAACCTTAGATGCCTTTGGAGAGACAAATCAGGCGCTATTCGAGCAAAAACCTCTGGCGCAAATTCTATCTGTTTTAGGTCATCGTTCATATTACCTTTCCTGTCTTTCTATTAACCTTTTCTCATCTCTCGTGCTCTCTACAGCATTGTGTTACTTTTTTGATGAGGTACTGCATATAGTCGGCCTTTTCCTTAAAATGGTGTATCAGCCAAAGCGCAAGCAAATTGATCCATTCTACGTTGCCTGCATGTTGTTGTAGTTAAAACCAAGGGCGCATCAGTGATTATTAAAAAGGACTGTATATATTAAGCAACGGTAATTTCCGTTCTCCGCTTATGCTGTCTGACTCAGCGCCTGCAGAAATATGACTCGGCCTCAGAATACTTGCATAATTGATTACCCCGAAACATAACTCCGAACTATGACTCACAGGAGCAGGGGGAGGGCTCAGGTCTCTCTATGCTGGTGTTTTCAACAAAGTCACCATTCCAATAAAAAAGACGAGTAAGAGTATGCGACCTTGTCGCAAAAGCGTTTTATTCATCGATTAGCTCGAGCGTGAGAGATCTAGCACTAAAGTTCAGTAACACTTGCTTGATCTTTTTGAAGGTGAGACTAATATTTTTCTTTTCCTTGACATGTCTGTATGCAGGACATATCTTTATCGCTAGCTTCCGAGCCTATAGCAGAATTTTAACTTGTTCCTCACTTATCGTCTAATAAACGAGGACGGGGCTCCTTCGCTAGGGCTCAAGTTACAAGAGTGGCAAGGTGCATTCGCATTATAATGTTGCTGTCTCTCCGCCCTGCTAATTCCTTACTGCTAACAGCTGCTAGGTGTTAGTGGTTAGGTGTGAGCTGTATTCTAGTTAAGTGACCTTAGCCGAGGTACGATCAAACACTAAGACAATTTTGTAAACTGAAGTGATAGCAACACAGCCGAAGTTGCGACTTTGGCAAATCCGGCTCAATTGATAGTTTTGAGTAGACCTGATCAAGTTGAGATCGTCGTTACAGTAATTAGGGTTATTGCTTGTATAGATATCGTGGCCGATAAGGCGAAAAAGGATTCGCGGGGGATTAGTATAACGTTTAATTTTATTGGATCCTCCGATACCGGCGATTGATTTTGTACGATTAAAAAAATTTTTTTTTTTTTTTTTCTTTTGCTTAGAGCGGGAAGTGCGTCTGACTAGATAAGCCTATAAAGACCAGGAGAAAAGACTTTTTTTTGTTTTTTTTTAGTCGTTAAAGTTATGACATCTTATATTCGGCAAGAGGAGCCTACGACTAGCATATATCCATACGAAGAAACACCAGAGAATAAGTCATGGGCCTCTGTTTTACCTATGCCAAAAGGATTGTATAATCCAGAATATGAAAAAGATGCATGCGGAGTTGGATTTACTTGTCATATTAAGGGAAAGCCATCACACAAGATAGTTTCAGACAGTAGGAACTTATTGTGTAATATGACCCACAGGGGTGGTGAGCTTAACCCTAAGGATGGTGATGGTGCCGGGTTATTGTCCTCTTTGCCACATAAATTGTTAAGTAGAGAATTCAAATTTTATTGTGATGTGGACTTGCCTAGATTTGGACAGTACGGTACTGGTAATATATTTTTTAAGAAAGATGATGTGGTTTTTGAAAAGTCTAAGAAGACTTTTGAAGATATAGCTGCTTCAGTTGGATTGAAGGTATTAGGTTGGAGAAAAGTGCCCCATGATTCTTCCATATTGGGGCCTGCTTCTCTCTCCAGAGAGCCTCTTATATTACAGCCCGCGATAGTGTTGGCGGAACTTTTTGCCGACGGTAAGCATAAAGATATCTCCGAGGAGGAATTCGAGTCTAAGTACTACAAAGATTTTGAAAAGAGATTGTTCATCTTGAGGAAGCAAAGTACTCACGCCATCGGATTGTACAACTGGTTTTACATTTGCTCTTTGTCACCAAAAACCATAGTATATAAGGGTCAGTTGGCACCTAATCAGGTGTTTGCTTATTACTATGATTTGTTGAATGCGGACTACGAGGCACATTTTTCCTTAGTGCACTCTCGTTTCTCAACTAACACCTTTCCTTCGTGGGATAGAGCTCAACCTTTAAGATGGGCTGCTCACAATGGTGAAATCAACACCTTGAGAGGTAACAAAAACTGGATGCGTGCGAAAGAAGGAGTCATGTCCTCCGAATTATTTGGTGACGAGTTAGAGAAGTTGTACCCTATCATTGAGGAAGGTGGTTCTGATTCTGCTGCTTTTGATAATGTTTTGGAATTACTTATCATCAATGGGATATTATCTTTGCCTGAAGCCGTTATGGTGTTGATTCCTGAAGCGTGGCAAAATGATCCATATATAGACAGTAAGAAAAAGGCATTCTATGAATGGGCCGCTTGTCTTATGGAACCTTGGGATGGCCCAGCTTTATTTACTTTTGCTGATGGTAGATTCTGTGGTGCTAACTTGGATCGTAATGGTTTGAGACCTTGTCGTTACTATGTCACTGACGATGACCACATGATATGTGCATCTGAGGTCGGTGTCATTGATGTTGAGCCTGAGAGAGTGTTGAAGAAGGGCCGTTTGCAACCAGGAAGAATGTTGTTGGTCGACACTAAAGTAGGTAGGATTGTGGACGATAGCGAATTAAAGAGCAATGTTGCATCCAGGTTTGATTTCAAATCATGGATACTGGCGAATATGATTACGATTGATGATTTATTTGCAAAGTTAAAGGCGAGAGGAGTTCAATTGACTGACGATAAAAGTGTTACTAGTGGAACCAGTGTGCAAACTGATCCAAGATTAGTTGCATTTGGTTATTCACATGAGCAAATGTCTGCAGTGTTGGCACCTATGGCCGAAGGTAAGGATGCCTTAGGCTCCATGGGAAATGACAATGCCTTGGCTTGTATCTCTCAACAACCCAAGTTATTATATGAGTATTTCCGTCAACTCTTTGCTCAAGTCACTAACCCACCAATTGATCCTATCAGAGAGGAAATCGTAATGTCGCTTGAGTGTTACATTGGTCCTCAAGGCAATTTGTTGGAGATGAAACCCGACCAATGCAATAGATTGTTGTTAAAGAGTCCAGTGTTGTCTGCGAACGAATTGGATGCGATCAATAATCTTCAAACTGTTTATCCTAAGTGGTCTGTTTGCAACATCGACATAACATTTGATCGAAGTGAAGGTATCCAAGGTTATATATCCACAATTGACAGAGTTTGTCAGGCTGCTTCTAAAGCCATTGCTGATGAGCATCAAATATTAATTCTTTCTGATAAAGCAACAAGCTTTAACAGACTTCCTATTTCAGCTTTGCTCGCTACTGGTGCTGTTCATCACCATTTGGTTAGACATAAGCAAAGATCTAAGGTTGCAATTATAGTGGAAACTGCGGAAGCCAGAGAAGTTCACCATGCTTGTTGTTTGGTTGGTTATGGTGCTGATGGACTTAATCCTTATTTGGCCATAGAGACATTAATAAGAATGAACAGGGAGAGTTTGATAAGGGCAGAACTTACTGAGGATCAAATAATCGAAAACTATAAACATGCTGTTGACGGCGGACTTTTGAAGGTCATGTCCAAGATGGGTATTTCTACTTTGGGTTCATACAAGGGTGCTCAGATATTTGAGGCCTTAGGTGTGGATAACTCTGTGATTGACAGGTGTTTTGCAGGTACAGCCTCAAGAATCAAGGGTATCACTTTTGAGTACATAGCTCAGGATGCCTTTTCAATGCATGAAAAAGGCTTCCCTACTAGGGAAACTATTAAGCCCGCTGGATTGCCAGAAACTGGTGAGTATCATTGGAGAGATGGCGGAGATGTTCATGTTAATGACCCTGCAGCAATTGCTTCCATGCAAGATGCTGTTAGAAATAAGAATGAGAGAGCTTATGATGCTTATGCCAAGAAGGAGTACGAAGCTATAAAGAACTGCACTTTAAGGGGTTTGTTGGACTTCGATTTTGAAAATTCGCAGCCAGTACCAATTGATCAGGTAGAACCCTGGACTGAAATAGTTCGTCGTTTCTTCACTGGTGCCATGTCGTATGGTTCCATTTCTATGGAATCTCACTCAACATTGGCTGTAGCCATGAATAGATTGGGCGGTAAATCCAATACTGGTGAAGGAGGTGAAGATGCTGCAAGATCTTTAGTAAAAGAAAATGGAGATACGATGAGGTCAGCTATTAAACAAGTTGCCTCAGGAAGATTTGGTGTTACCTCTCACTATCTAGCTGATGCTGATGAATTACAGATTAAGATGGCCCAGGGTGCCAAGCCTGGTGAAGGTGGTGAGTTGCCTGGACATAAGGTCTCCGATAAGATTGGTAAAACTAGGCATTCGACGCCAGGAGTTGGATTGATATCCCCTCCTCCTCACCATGATATTTATTCTATAGAAGACTTAAAGCAGTTGTTATATGATTTGAAATGCTCTAACCCAAGAGCGAGAACTTCGGTCAAATTGGTTTCTGAAGTCGGTGTTGGTATCGTCGCTTCTGGTGTTGCAAAGGCAGGTTCTGAGAACATCCTTATTTCTGGTGGTGATGGTGGTACAGGTGCGGCGAAATTAACTTCTTTAAAGTACGCGGGATTGCCCTGGGAATTAGGTTTAGCTGAATCTCACCAGACTTTGGTTTTGAATGACTTGAGAGGTAGAGTTATTTTACAGACTGACGGTCAAATCAGAACTGGAAGGGATATAGCAGTTGCAACATTGTTAGGTGCTGAAGAATGGGGTTTCGCTACAACACCGTTGATTGCATTAGGATGTATTATGATGCGTAAATGTCATTTGAATACTTGTCCTGTTGGTATTGCTACCCAGGATCCGGAGTTAAGGAAGAAGTTTGCTGGAACACCAGAGCATGTAATCAACTTCTTTTATTACTTATCTAATGAATTAAGAGGTATTATGGCACAATTAGGATTCAGATCTATTAGCGAGATGGTTGGGAGAGCCGAGAAATTGAAGATGAGAGAGGATTTGAGAAACACAAAGAATGCAAATATTGACTTGTCTCCAATTTTGACACCTGCTCATTCTATTAGACCTGGCGTAGCTACTCACTGTGTGAGAAAGCAGGATCATAAATTACATGTGAGACTTGACAATAAATTTATAGATGAATCCGAACTCACGTTGGCGAAGGGTTTGCCTGTTACGATTGACTGTAACGTTGTGAATACAGATCGTGCAATTGGGACTACTTTGTCTTACAGAGTTTCTAAGACCTTTGGTGAAAAGGGATTGCCACACGATACAATTCATGTGAATGCTTACGGTTCTGCCGGTCAATCTTTTGGTGCATTTTTGGCTCCAGGAATCACCCTTGAGTTGGAAGGTGACTCTAACGACTATGTCGGTAAGGGATTATCTGGAGGTAGAATGATAATCTATCCACCAAAGAACTCTAGTTTTAAAGCGGAAGATCAAATAATTGCAGGTAATGTGGCCTTCTTTGGTGCCACTTCAGGTACAGCTTTTATAAGGGGTATTGCTGCCGAGAGATTTTCTGTTAGAAACTCAGGTGCAAATGTTGTTGTTGAAGGAACAGGTGACCATGGATGTGAATATATGTCTGGAGGTAGAGTTATCATCTTGGGGTCTACTGGTCGTAACTTCGGTGCAGGTATGTGCGGTGGTATTGCTTATGTCTTAGACATGGCTCAAGACTTCTCTGATAGGCTCAATGGCCAAACTGTTGGCTTGTATCTGGTAACAGATCCCTCAGAAATTGCGTTCTTAAGAGGTTTGATTGAAGATCACCGTCACTATACTGGTTCCGAGGTTGCCGATAGGATATTGAAAGATTTCAACAGATTTTTATCTCGTGTTGTTAAAGTTTTACCTCATGATTATAAGAAGGTTTTGGATAGCGAGAAAAAGAAAGAAGAGGAAGCCAAGAAGAATGAATTGAACAGCTTCTTGAAATCGATCAAAGAAGATCCCGAAAGCGATGTCACAAATGGTGAAGCCGCTAAAATAAAGAGAGGACACGCTCACACCCATGGCAAAGCCGCCGTTGCTGCTAAGGATGCCAGCAAAGAGCCAAAGGTATTAGACGTGGAAGATACAATTACTAACGCTGAGAACGAAAAGAAGACTGTTGCCAAGTTAGACAAAGTAAAAGGCTTTATGAAGTACAAGCGTCGCACTGAGAAGTACAGAGATAATAAGAGCAGAACTAAGGATTGGAATGAAATGACCTCGAGACTTACGAAGAATGAGTTGGAGCATGAGACAGCAAGGTGTATGGATTGCGGTGTTCCTTTCTGTACATCTGATACTGGTTGTCCTATTTCGAACATCATTCCTAAGTGGAACGAATTGATATTTCAGAACAGGTGGTATGATGCTTTGCAAAGGTTGTTAATGACCAATAATTTCCCTGAATTTACCGGTAGAATTTGCCCAGCACCTTGTCAAGGGGCTTGTGTATTAGGTATTAACGAGGACCCTGTTAATATCAAATCTGTAGAGTGTGCTATAATCGACTACGCTTTTGAACAAGGTTGGATTCAACCAGAAGTTCCAAAACACAGAACTGGTCAAACTGTTGCCGTTATTGGTTCTGGGCCAGCTGGATTATCTGCTGCTGATCAACTCAACAAAGCTGGTCATCATGTTACTGTTTATGAAAGAAGTGATAGACCAGGTGGGTTGTTGATGTATGGTATTCCAAATATGAAGTTGGATAAAAGGCTAGTAAAGAGAAGAACTGACTTGATGGCGGCAGAGGGTGTCGAGTTCATTTGCTCGGTCTCAGTTGGAGAAAGTATCTCAGTCGAGGAATTGAGGACAAATTATGATGCAGTTGTCTTCGCAGTTGGTTCTACTATACCAAGAGATCTTCGTATTCCTGGCCGTGAATTCAATAATGTCAAATTTGCGATGCAATTGTTACATCCTAACACGAAGGCCTTGTTGGACGAGGAATTGGAAGAAATGAGGAAAGAGGTCGAAGGTAAAAATGTTGTCGTCATTGGTGGTGGTGACACAGGAAATGACTGTTTGGGTACATCTACCCGTCATGGTGCAAAGTCTGTGACTAATTTTGAATTGTTGCCTTGTCCACCAGTCAGCAGGCCAAAGGATAACCCATGGCCACAGTGGCCTAGAGTTTTCAGGGTCGATTATGGTCATAGTGAAGTGAGTGCACACTATGGTAACGACCCAAGAGAATATTCTATTTTGTCGAAGGAATTCGTAGATGACGGCAACGGTAACGTCAAAGGTATTAAAACGGTCAGAGTTGAATGGAAGCGTTCAGACAGTGGTGCGTGGCAAATGGCTGAGGTGCCTGCGAGCGAGGAATACTTCCCAGCTGATCTCGTTTTACTCTCTATGGGTTTTATTGGACCTGAGGCCGATAAGTTGGGTGTCAATAAGACTAAGAGAGGAACCATTGCAACTGTTGATGCCAGCGGTTACAGAACTGACGTAGCAAGCAATCTCTTCACTGCAGGTGATTGTAGGAGAGGTCAATCCTTGGTTGTTTGGGGTATTCAAGAAGGCAGGCAATGTGCTAGAGAAGTCGATGCTTACCTCATGGGTAATACTAGACTTCCTGGAAATGGATCTATTGAACAACGTGATTTCCGTTTACTTGAAGAATTGGCAGATAAGGTTTAAGAGCGGATTTATTCTCCCGGCAAGGATATTTATGTTATATTGGATGTTTATCTAGATATTATTTTATTGTATTGTATATGTCAGATTGATGGAATGGGTTTAAAAGTTTTCTGTATGACAAAGTAGCCTAGGTATCTTCGACGACGACGATCTCTCCTGTATAAGTGCTAAGCCAAATTAACAGTAGTACTTGTGGGCTATGGTTATTGTATACTTATGTTCGTTTTAAGAGGAGTTAGTCGCCGTGATAACTTTACCACTTTAATGTCCATCTATTCAAGAATATGAAACGAAGTTAACCTCTGTTTTGGTGGTTAGGCTTTTAAAGTTTGTGGCTTTCAATTTGAACAAAGGAAATATTTCATACTTCTATAATGTGAACGTCTCCTTAATAATGAATTGAAAACCTAATTTCATTTAAAGCCACTACAATCCTACAGCATGCTTAAGGAATCTTTGCGACGAACTCAGCTTTCGGACATACCGCATTAATACTTGTATGTTGTTCCAGTTAATTCACGAACACGTGATGCGTTTCCTCGAGCCTTCCTCGAGCCTTCCTCGAGCCTTCCTCTGCCCCATTCGGAGTGAAACCCGGAGAAGATATTTTGTATTTATGTGTGCGTTTTATAAGCAGGAGAAATTGTAGTTCGACTGTAGCAAATAAATTTTCCTTGGCCCCTGCAATAATTAGAAGGAGCAATACAGTCAAGCCCACCAGAAGTCTTGAATAGTAACACACACTCTTTTCAAAAGAAATGAGCTACTCTCCAAACCAACGTCCTAGGGTCTGATACAGCGTCCACAGTGAAAAATAGGAAGCTATTATTTTAGGAAAGATGACAACATTTTATAGCAGATAGTAATAAGTAGCTCAATTCGCATAGTTTGTTGAGTGCAAATGAAGCGTCTCAGTAGTTACAACGAACATTCCTCTAGCTTTTGTCTCGAAAGATGTAGAAGCTCAGTGTATTACAAGAATGAATACTCTCACTGGAGTCTCTGCGGGCAAGACCTATGCTCTCGCAAGGTCTGAAAGATAAGGGTTATTCTGGGCTACGTGAACCTGTTTACAAGCTCTTTGATCGAGATATTCTGAGCCAAACCTCTAAGATACCTATATGCACTTCGTTATACGTTGAATAAAGTCAAAAGGTTGTCCGCATAAATAGAGTAGGTGAGCAAGAAACTTTGCTTGTTCATCTCCTAGGAGATTCTCTCGCTACGAATGTCTTCCAAAAAGGTATTTGACCGGAGACAATGTCGTAGAGACATTACAACCTTGACAAGGATCTCCCTATGGTTGGTACATCCACTACTCGTTTTCACCCTTGCAGCAGGGTGGAATGATTCCTTGTTCTTCGTAACGAAAGAGAAAGGAATACAAACTAACTGTCATCTGGGTTCCATGCGAACGGTGTTGTCGCTACTATGGAATGTAACCTTTCGTTCGAACTGCCGATATCAGCGAATCCATTTTCAGTGAACCTCTGACGCAACCACTTTGCACCATTCTCTACTGCTACAATACCTTGCACATGCCTCATACGGTCATGTAATCAACCCCGTCCTTGATGCATCAAAGATGTATCCTTTTAAAATTACACTACGCTACATTATCAGTTGCCAACCTAAAGCATCCAAAAACAATGGACAAGGGTGTTTTCCCAAGAATCTTTACAAAGTCCTCTTGGACGCACGCTATCACTCGACGCCGAATTTCTTGACTTCTATATTTACACTTCGAACTTGCTTGGCGTAAAGGAAAAAAAAAAAAAACTTAAAAAAAGAAAGAAAATAACAAAAAAAAATTCACTCGTGTGAATCTTTCTCTGTATTAGTGTGCACCAAGGCATCCTAACATTATCAGTAAAACATAAAGAAAGCCTTCTACTCCTTGAATAACTTTATAGGGATATGAATTCCATTAGTAGTTATCTACAAACATAGAAGGAACACTCTCCTCATAACCGATTAGCACACAGCCTTCTCGCGTCCAACCGGTTATTGACACACTGCACGTGAATTCCCTAACCTGATGCAGGCTTCCTCGCTGCGCGTTCACTCCTTAGATTGAGAAGGCTTTCGGGCGTGGCTTCAGGTTGCTTGTCGATTCCTACTTGGTTCGTTTCTTTCCTGCCAGCACACCTGCTGTTGAAGTTACTCTTGTGCACAGGGGCTCATTACTACATATTGTGCTGATCTGCTTGCCTTGTTCTCCACATCTTGACGCTTACCAGGTACACCAGCTGGTTGTTGTATCATTTTGGGGTGTCGTTCTCTCCCAAAAGGTTATGTCTACCACGTCCTCATAAGCAATCCGGTATATAGAATGCAGGTTGCTGTTGATTGGTGTAAACAATTTTAGAATATTTTCCGTAACAGGAAGTTGAAATCGCTTAGTATGGTTCGAATTCGAAAAATAAACGAGATTCGAAAAATAAACTGCCCATTAAACGTACCCAATTGGACAATACTTACATACGCCTTTATTTTGTTACTGTATTGGATGAGGAAATTGACCTATTCCCTTTTTTTTGATTTTGGAACTCAATTAGCCGCCGGCAGTAGCAGAGTCCAACAATAAATACTACAGAAATCCTCTACTTGCAGAATATTTCACGCTTACACAGAACTCAAAAGTAACATAATGCAATTAAAATTTTTATTAGCATTAACAGCTTTGAGCGGCTACGCGTGGGCTAACAGTAAGTAGCTTTTTTAAGAGGATAACCTGGTAAGACAGCGGATGCCCTAAAACACAGCCAAGGAGTTTGTATATGCGATTTTTTCGGATTTTTTTTAGAGTATACAAGCTGGCAAAGTTTATGAGGCGCTGTTCCTTTAGGGACAACAATTACTAACGCGTAATAGACTCATCATCAACGACAGGAACACC
This sequence comes from [Candida] glucosophila, assembly GCA_030572315.1. Taxonomy (NCBI): domain Eukaryota; kingdom Fungi; phylum Ascomycota; class Pichiomycetes; order Serinales; family Debaryomycetaceae; species [Candida] glucosophila. The sequence continues at coordinate 37,740 of JAJLZR010000036.1, read as the reverse complement.
AGATGTGAAGAGTGGCTGTTCATTTAGCGACTTCACAGCAACAAAGTCAGGCGACATTCAGTCTGTTGACGCATGTGAGACCGTCGCCGGTAGTATTACTTTGAAAGGATCCGAGTTGGGAGACGTGAATTTGAACGGGATCAAGGAAGTGTACGGAGACCTTGCCCTCAAAGAGGCTAACTCTACAAGAACCTTCAACGCGCCATCCTTGCAGTTGGTTTCAGGTAAGCTTGAGTTGACCACCGATGTTGCCTTGGAACATGTCAACTTGGCCCAATTGACTACTGTGGGTACCTTGAACTGTGAGGCTTTACCAAAGGTGGAACACCTTGGCTTGTCGTCAGGTATTACATCTGCTGAGTCCGTGCAAATTTCCGATACTGGATTGAGCTCGTTGGAAGGTATTAACGTGTACAAGTTAAAGAACTTTGACGTGAACAACAACGCTCAAATCAAAAAAATAGATGCAGGCTTGAAAAAGGTTACCGAGTCGTTGTACATTGGTTTCAATGCCAAAAAAGTGGAGGTTGAAATGGACGACTTGAAGGAAGCTAGCAATTTGACTTTCTCTTCTGTGAGCAGCTTGAGTGTGGCTAACTTGACCAACATTTCTGGTTCTTTTAGCTGGACTAATAGTAGTGCTGAACAGCTTAGGCTCGACAGCGTGGAAGTTATCAAGCAAGACTTGACAATTAACAACAACGAGGACTTGGAGGAAGTCGAGCTTCCTAAGTTGGAAAAGATTGGTGGTGGACTTACCATTTTAAAGAACGACCATTTGGACTCTATCGACTTAGGAAAGTTGAAGAAAGTCGGAGGTGCCGTTGACGTCAAGGGTGATTTTAGTAATGCTACTATTGATAAGTTAGAGGAGGTCGATGGTACCTTCACCTTCGACACTGAGGGAGAGTTCGACTGTGACAGCTTATCTAGTTTAGACGTGAAAGCTGGTAAGAAGTCTTGTCACGGAAAAAAGAGTTCCTCCAGCAGTGGTGGAGGCTCGCTGTCTTCTGGTGGCAGCAGCAGCGGCGGCGATTCTAAGGGCGGCGATTCTAAGGGCGGCTCTAAAGGTGGTTCTAGCTCTGGTTCCAACAGCAGTTCTTCAAAGAGCTCCGGTGGTAAGCTGGCAGCACCAGCTAACTATGACGGTATAAAGCTTTTCACTCTTTTCGCTGGTTTCGTCTTAGTTGGTGTTTCCATGTTTTAGACTTTTGGGATACCCACACCCTTCCCTCATGAAAACTTAACTTTCATAATTCTAATCTCTTAGTATGTAATGTTTCTCTTAATTTGATATTAATAGGATATCTGAACTTTTTCGAATATAAAATTTCTTTTGTGTAAAGTATAAAGTAATATATCTTGTTATATGGGTTGCTCAACTTATTTGTTCTCTCTCTCTATTTAACGTATTATGATGAGATTACTAGGGGGAATTGGTTTACTACTACTCTTAAGCTTGATTACAGCGAAGAATGTTTTGGATATGGGAAAACTAAAGGATAATTCTAAAGAGCTAAAAAGACATCCTTCAGAGCAAGATAAAAGGGATGAAAATGATAAGGTTGTCTCTACTCGTCAGTATTTAGACAAGAGAACTCCGAAAAAGGTGATGTCTGGTACTATTTTTGAAGGGGTCGACTACTCTCTGAAGGACAAAAGATCTGAGCAGAGGCCTTTCCAAATGGATAAGGTTGATGGACATGAAATTGTACTCCTGTCGTTATTAACCCAAATTAGGTCAGTATCAATATTTTCTGGTTACCTTAGGGATCTGCTGCATTTGAGTTCCATTATGGAAGATCCTAGCAAGTACACCATAGTTATAGCGCCCTCTGATGATGCTATAATAAATAAGCTCAATGGTTTAAAGCCTTGGGAGTTTCCTTACAAATTGCATGACAACGAAAATGATGATAAATTAGTAGAAAAAAACGTGCAAAACTTTATGCTGGCTCATATTGTTGAATATTTGAGATTTTCTAAAGATGGTAAAAGGGAGTTACAAGGGTCCACTTTCAACCAAGAAAATATAACGATTACATATACGGCGAAAGAAGGATACGTTATAAATTTTTGTGGAAGGACGATACCGGTTGTAAGTATAAAAGAAGTAATTAATGGAAATATTCTTATAATCGACGACGTTTTAGTAAAACCCAAGACGGTTGGAGGAATTGTATAAGAGTTAAATTATCTACAGTTTTATTAATTATTCATTTATAGTATAAAAATCTGACTTATATATCAGCAGTATTCAATTAATTCAATTGACTTACTCCAGTTTCTTCCTGATGCTGGCCTGTAATATTGTATTCGGCTTTCCACTTTACTTTCAAAGGTTTGGATAGAGTGTTTACTATCAGAAACGCTTGCGTCAAGCTTCTTTGCGCCATACCATAAATAAGGTCACCCGACTGAGGTGAAAGGCTTAATTGACAATTTTTTGGAACCGCAAGCATAAATTTGAAATTGTGTAAAGTGTTAGGTTGTAAATTACTGAATAAAAATTCCCCGTCGCATTGGTCTGGAGTAGAAGATGCGGAAAACCGAACTTCAACCTTTACATTTGAAGATTCATTAAGTACCTTAAGGTCGGAGGTAACTTGGGTGTTTTGGACAGAAGTAGGAGTAGAAGTAGGAAAAGCGAAACCGAAGGGGTCTAATTGCCTGTTGTTTGAACCAGTAGCTTTCTGATACTCAGTGTTTTGGGGAGACAATCCCAGCAACAAGGAATCATTATTAGGTTCGCTAATCCCTTTCTTTGACGTCACGGGTGCGCTTTGAAGAGATATTGAACCTCCAGCTCCAAACAAATTCGCATTACTATTGCCGGTATCAGTAAAAGTTAAAGTAGACAAGTCCAGTAATAAGTCTTTAAAGCCTTCTTCATCCTTCCCAGATTTATCCTCGGTGAGCGGAACATCGTCATCAAAATCGATTAGATTGGCCACGTCACTTTGCGCACTAGAAGCGCCCTTGACTTTGACCTGGTCTGCCTCTTCAATTTTACCATTTCTTAGCAATAAATATTTCTGACTTAAATAGTCAATTTCATTTTTCAAAGAGTGTAAATCATTAAGTTGACTTTCCTCTTCTTCCTCTTCCATTATTTTAGAGACTATTGGCTGTGAACTCTTCAATGACGAATAAAGTTCAATTATGGCTTCATTAGAATCGTCAACACGTCCACCAGATTGTTGTACGCTGTTCAACATTTCCCCTAGAATCACTGCTTTGCGTTTTAACCTTGCTACGTCGTCACTCACTTGTTTCCTGTTTTCCTCTAAATTATCATCCTTAAAACCCGCCATTATTTTCATAAGCTTATTTGCTTCCTGTAAATCTTGAGGTCTTCCTCTTCTAACAAGTTCTTGAAGCTTAGCGCTGTGGACAAGGGCTTCTTCTTTTCGAATTTCTTCAAGACTTTTCAACTTATCAGAAGGATTAAGAACAGCAGCATCCTCCACCTTGACTTCCGGAAAAATGTAGCCCTTATTGGACAAAAGCCTACGCATGTCTCTAATGTAGACAAAGTCCTCTTTATATTTTGAAGTACGGCATATCGTCTGATACCATTCCTCAATCTGAGAAAGAATAAGTCTATGAATCCTGGAATACCTCAATGGTGGTCTTTCAGGAAACCTCTTAACTAGCTCATTCAAGAATTCCTTGCGGGAAATTTGCAAATGAAAAGGATAACCACAATTCTTCACTAAGTTATCCAATAATGCTATAGCCAATTCGGCCACTTGTGATTGCGAGTGATTGACTAATTTGGCCACCGCTATGGCCGCTTCACGAGGGGCTGACCCTTGTTTAGTATTAACATAGTCACATATTTCTAAGTTCAACGCCAAGTTTGGTTCTGTTAGTGTGCTCCTACATGCACGGTCTATAGATTGTTAGTAACTGCTCTCGATTGATGCCTGTTTGGCTTTCACTAAAACCCGTTTCTCGTAACTTTATACTTACAAATTCTTCTCAATAGTTTCGGATTAATCTTCGAAAGGGAATATGAATTAGCTGAAGATGACGACATTGTTCCCAGCTATTATTTCAAGCAATTGATGGCCACTTTCTAGCAAGGGAAAAAAAAAAGTGCTACGTTAAACTACCTCTGTACACTATTTGAATTATGAAATTTTATGGCCGATCGCTACTATCGCACACCCTTTATCTTGATATCAAAATAATTATGGCATCATTATGGCCAGTGAAGACGATGATCCTTTACAAATAAAAGAGTTAGCTCTTGCGTACGATTACTTGATGTTTAAAATCAATAACCATATAGCAAAGTTATCGGAAAGGACACTAGAAGCGGTAGCAGCAGAGGACGAATACGTTAGCCATGAATATCTTGAGAAACAGTTAAATCTCAGCCAAGAATATTCAAGGATTGATAATGTTCTAAAAGCAGCGGACGTTTTAGAGCAGGATTTCTTGAAGCTTGAACAATTGATGTATTTTGTAGAAGATTTCAAGGGCAGGGTAGAAAGATTAGAAAGTAAGCACAACGATCTCCTCAACGGCAAAAAATAGCATTTTCTAATACGAGCAAAAACCAAGATGGAAGGCGACTTATAGAGATGCTACTAGTTTTATTATCTATGGCGGTAAATTAGAGAACTTATTTGCAAGAGTCTAAAGCTTTTTCTTTTTCTTTAATTCTTCAAAATATTCTTTCCTGAGTGCTCTTAAATCTGGAGGTTTTTCAATTCCCATACGGAGTCTGAACTCATCTACATCCTGGTCTAGTATCTTTTCCCAATATACATTAATCAATGGCTTCGACCTCAAACCATTTTTAATTCCCCAAGGGTAATAAATATTGTATAATCTTTCCTTCTGGCTAGGTTTCAAACGAAGAGGAGCAAAAAGTGCACCTAAACCTGACATTGGTATTCCTATGTTCAAGAATTCTAACAACTTCACTGTTATTTCTCCTTCGATGATTATAGGTAGCCCAGTTATAGCATGGTAAAAATCATGACATTCTCGGTATCTTTGATAAATGTAGGCGTAATCTTCATTGTCGATATATCTAACAGGTACTCTGGTATCTGGACTGACTCCTTCTCTTTCAAGCCAACTTATGTACATTCGACCGATCAGATTGCGTGGTAATTGTCTTAGTTCATCTATATTCAATGAGGTAGAGGTCATCCTGGGCTTCTCCTTCAAAATTTGACGTCCTGTAGGATTTGATAACATTTCTTTCTGTAAAGACCTAAGCACCGGCTCGAACGCAGTAGACTCACCTAGTCCTACGATGTATTCATTTCTCTCGGGGTGAAAATACGCACCAATCGATGACCCTACTATCATTAGCGCTCTTTCAAAAAGATTTAATGGTACATGACCAGGGTAGTCCGGTTGCCGCCTTACAGGTAGGGGCTTTCCTCTTGAGTTTCTTCTGTTAATTACCAAGTTTTTGTTCTCGTAATACAATTCGCCCTTCTCCATTTTTGAAGCTAGTCTATTATTTTCGTTGAAAACAAAAGAACCTAACACCGTCGCTACCATTGGAATAAAGAAATGGCGTCTTTGTTCATTTTTAGCTATAATACCAGAAACAGGAGACGACAAAATGTTACGAAACATGTTCTACCTTATTATATGGATCCATGGAGTCGTATGATGAGCTCCGCGTATTTATATATATGCAGGTATAAACTCCGATTATCATTACTTCATCAACTTCTGTATCAAGAAACCCGTTATCACTACGGCAAATCCAAATACTACTCGTTGACCTACATGTTGTGGACACTCGTTTCTCGCTGTCTCTTGAGAACTGTAAGAAGAATCCTGCAGACACGACGATTGATCTTTCATAATCTTCTCCGTCCCTTGCATGCTTAAAGGAGTATCACTTTCTTTGCGATTTTTAATATCGTCAGTACTAATTTTGTTGTTGGAACAATAGCCATTTGATTCTGATTTCTCTGCCTCAGTAGCGATAGTGTCCAATGAAGGATTGGGAAAATTTTTCTTTATACTAGGATCTGAGGCACTCCTAGAAGAAAAATTTTCCTGTCTGCTCTCATTTAGTAGATCCAGACTATCCCACAGATTTATCTTCTTATTGTTGAAAAATTCTTCCACTGCCAGTTGCTTAGAGTTAGCTATGCTGGAATTATGCTGTACCAGCTTGTCAACACTTGTTTGGTTTTGCAATGCTTCTTTCTCTTCCTCCAATTCTTTAATTCTGGCGTCGAGCTTCTCTCGTGAACGTATATCATCAGCTTTGTAGCTTTTATACGTTTCCTTCTTTTTTTTGATGTCTTCCTTCTCCAAATATAACTGTTCTTCAAAATTTTTTTCTCTTTTCTCCAATTCCTGTTGCAAGTATCGTGAGTTAAGCTTGTCTAGGCTGCGCTGATATTTATTGAGAAACGCTTCCAAAGACAATAGGGTGTTATTTTGTTCTCTTACTTTCATCGACATTTCGTTAGCTGCTCTCACGAAATTAACAACCTCTCCCGTAGCTGACAATTGCGAATTATTATACAAGCCCCCTTCCATATTGCTACTCAAACCCCAAGAATCTTCAATATTCAGAGCCATGTCATTGAAAAGAACCTCGTCGAGTCCACCAGTGTAATTATTTTTTTGCTCTTTAGGTTTTGACAAATTAATTTTCTTTATAATGTCTTGTACGTATTTGTAATGCTTAAATTGCGGCGTTTCCAAGTCATGGTCGGTGCTTTCCTTTCTCCAAGAAGTATCCCTCAGAAGTAAACTTCGCATCACACTAATATTCTCAACCTTTGCACTTATCTGCTTATGGTTCGTGTCTGCCTGGATGTTAAATCCCAAATTCACTATGTCACCAAGGTGAAGCTGCATCGGCTCGCTGCCAATTCTTTCATCATTTACATACGTCCCGTTGGACGAGTTCAAATCCTTGATCATCAACTTTCCTTCATGACCTTCCACAAACATTGCTGCATGGCTCCGACTCAAGACTCTAGAATCGAAATATCCATTACCCACTTCTGGTTTTACCCTAGACCCCGCTGGTCTACCCAATTTCCTTGAATCAGGATGATAAGGAACCAATAAATGCTTTTTCGTAAATGTATCATTCATAGATATTAGCGTGACAAAAAAAACTACTTTATCTCTTTCTAATGGTTGCTCTTGGTTTTGACTTTGAATCGTCGGGTTCGATAACACCTGGGACTGCGAATTCGATCTTTGCCTTCTATTTCCTTTTCTATTTGCTCTTTCGTCCTCGCTTACATTTTCTGCCTTATTTAGCTGAGTGACATCCAAGTGAACCGGTAAGTATGCATTACTCATTATATGTAGCGGCTGTCAGCATTAACGTTCCATAAACAAAAATTAGATTACCTACAAATATTTCTGGACTATGCGCGGTGATAGATACATCTAAGACAAAAATAAATATTAAACATGGCTAATTCATATAATAGCCTACAGAACTGCATTGGCTCATTAAGAGCGTCTGTGGACCTCCTTGATGACACTTTAGGCATTTTGGATGATTCTACACGGGATATTTCTAGGCTAAGGCGGGTTCTTAGTACGAACAAGGTATTTGGCCTAGTTCCAGAAATGGACTTGGAAAATGCCATCACCAGTATGAAAGACGAAGTAAAACCCCAATTAAATGCAATGATTCGGAAAATAGAAAGTGAACTCAATAAACTAAAAAGAAAAAATAGCAGTCTCGCTGGCAAAGTAAATTTACAGCAAGTGAGGTTGGAAAATGCTACAAAAAGCTCACAAGATATGCCAGATGTCTTACGAGTACTGGGTAGGAGAATAGAAAAAGGAGTTATAGATGAAAATAAATTATCTCGATTGAAGTTTATTCAGAATAAAAAAGAGAGGTTGAAGTACAGTTTGTCGAGAATGAATTTACAGGATAAAAGAGCAAGGTTAAGCATGATTCCTTCGCTTCCTCCTCAGGATAGATGAGCTGGAGAGACTTGAGTTCCCCATCCCCAACTGGTGCGCAATTAGATTAGTACATTTAATTTAGTATTCAAAATGTGAGGAAAATGTCTTATCATCTGGAAAAACATGATCAAGGTTAGCTATACCGAGAAGTTGTGTAATTTCCTTTGCGTATTCCAAGGCAGCGTCTTTTACAGTGAAATTGCTTCCCGTAACAAGAGCAGCTATAGAAGTCGCCTTGGTGGGGAGTCCACACATGGTATAGGTATTAAGATATTTTAGGTCGGGTGAAACATTGAGGGCTATTCCATAGGAGGTAACCGATCGTTGAATATTACATCCAACGGATGCAATTTTATTATCGCCTTGAGCCATCCACACTCCCGGATTTTTGTTCTCGAAGGTCTTCAAACCGTATTTTTTACCAAGAAGATTTCTGACACCCTGTAGTAGTATGGCATCTACAAAACATCTGAGGGATAAATCGCGAAATTGTTTCAAATCCAAAACCAAATACGCAACTAGTTGGCCTTGACCATGCCAAGTGACCTCTCCTCCCCGTTCCAATTGGAAAAACTTGCAATCTAAAGCTTGGGCCTTTCTTAAATTTTCCTCAAGGCTTTGTTTCTTTATCTTTTTACCTCCAGTATATACATTTTCGAATTCGAATGTAAGTAACGCTGGAAGCGGTCTCATATTTAAGATTTTTTGCAACAAATCTTTCTCATAGCTAGACATAGATAATCCCTGCGAGTCAAGCTCGTGTCTCCTCTTTCTCATTTTAGACTCAATATTTTTGAAATCTAGGTTCGCATTGACTATGGTATTCTGAATATCTTGTCCCTTCTCAAATGGTGTAATTCCTGGAAAATGGATGTGTCGTAAAGTACTATAAGAATCACTTAAAGGATATGTTGTTTGGCTACAGTTACTGCTCAAGCATCTTTTTACTGTGAGGACCTTTGTACCTTTCATAATTCTAACGTGCTTTTCGCTCTTCACTTATTCTGTGAGAGTACTTTTTCCTGCACCAAATGAACACACTCTTCGATGCTTTTCAAGAATTTACTCTATTTAATACCTACAGAATTATTTAAAAGAATCTTCTTTTTTCTTTTTTAACGATGTTTGAATATGCTTTATATCTTATGGCTACAAGTAACAAAGTAATATATACCTATTTCTTCTGCACTTTCTTCTTTTTTTTTATGCTTTGAGGAAATCACTAGCTTTTCAGGTTTGTTCGATGTTTGTTGAAAGCAACTCTAGAGTTTTGTTGAAGTAGAGGCTTGCCTTTTTCGCATTAACGAACTTAGTTGTATCGAAATCTTTTACTTAGAGTAGAATGAAATAGTTAGTATAAATTTTAATTTTTCTCACATTTACTCTTTTTCACAAAGATTTTGCAAATAAAATCCTACAAGATAAGACCTATCTCCCAAAAAAAAAAAAAAAAAGGAAAAGAAAAAGAAAAGAAATAGTCTGTTTGAGAAACTAACATCCTTTATTCTCATATTTTCTTCTTTTTCATATCTAGGTGAAATTTAGTAGCTAACATGTAGTAGGTGAAATTTTGTAGGCCTTTCATGTGTGCTATCTTTCAGCTTTCGTTATGCAGGATTATTTTTACTCAATGTATCTGATATCTTGAATGTTGATTAATTTTCCAATGAATGAAGATTCAGAAAATGAGGCTCTTGAAGCCTTACGAAATGAGGATATATACACATATAAGCCTCTAGTAACAAGACTTTGTAGTGAAAACAGGAATAGTGATGGATCAGACAAAATTTATAATACAGTAGAACTATTTGCATTCGGTACTTATGAGGATTACATAACTAACAAGGAATGGTTCGTAGACCTAGACGAGACACTCTTGAAAAAACTAATCAAGTTGACCATTCTTTCAATTATTGGACAAAGAGAAGGCCAGGCAATAAAAATACGAGAATTTGTTAGCATCTTAGGTCTTGGTGAAGGCTTAGACCACTATGATTCTGTTAAGGGTTGGGAAACTGGTAATAAAATCACGTTGGATAAATTCATTTTGGATATGATTGATGACAATTTGATTCTCGCTGAAATTGATGATGAGGAAAATCAAATAGTTATTTACAAGGCGATTTTATTAAGAGAAAGTGCTACATCTGAAAACCCTCCCTTCAAGTACTTGAAGAATTCGACTGCTTCCTACTATTGTCTAGGGGATGCTACTCAACAGTTACTAAATTGGCTTGAAAATAATTTAAAGCCTACTCATACTTTCATAAGTGTTGACGAAGGTGAGCACGATGTTGAAATGCATGGTATATGACACTGGCAATTAAACGCATACTTATATTCCAGAAAATATTTACTTCTTACAAATAATTTGTTCTGATCACTAGAGAGTAACAATTTATCAAGAAAAAATTAATGAGTCAATATATATATATAATATATAGAAAGGAAACCCATTTCATCAGAACTTAAAAAGATGCATTCATAAAACCCCTTAGGCTTTCCAAACTTTAGCTATGACGGGAAACAATCCTCCCTCATTTGTCTCGATTTTATAAATGCCATAACCAGCGACACCAGTACCGAAAGCAAGTAAATACATGGCAGCTTTGTGATAGACACCGTACACTCTCATAGTAATATAGTCAAATATGCAAGATTGAAAGCCAGCATAACAGTGGTACAAGAGTAAAGCCGACATGGTTGAATCAACAAAAGTAGACACACCACTAAGGAAAGGTGCAACAGTAAGTGGAAGGATACCTACACAGACAGCTCTTTCTAATGTCCAGTGGAGTGACCCCTCCGTTTTCTTAGGTGGTGGCGCCTGGTAAGCCTGATTAACATCACCAACAACAAATCCCGGGGGTTGTGGAATGGTCTTGATACCCCTAACAAGAGCAGGCCTCATAAGCGACAAGCTGCTCTTAAAATTTATCCCCATAGCCCGTGTCAACATTTTGCTTTGCCGAATTTCTAATTTCACTGCTACCGTACTCAATTTCTTCAGATGAATTGACTATCCTTTTGGATGGAATCTGATTATGTGATTATATCTAAGAAAATTAATTGGCGAACTATTTATAATATATTATATAATCGAATTTTGAATATCATTCAACGTCTTCTTCTTCGAACTCTTCTATTTCTTTGACGGGACTAACATTACCTAACATTTCAGCTAAGGGTTTTTCAATTAGCCCTAAAGGTCCTTTGTAATGCATGATTTTTGAAATACGATTCATAGTACTCTCGTACCATGTAGATTCCTTTTTTTCGAAATTTGCTAATCCATCTAATAAATTGTTACACCTTTGTTGAGACCTTATATTATGCATACGATCAAACATTAATATCAAATTTTTCAAAGTGCTTTCAAGTATTGCAGAAACTTTTACGGAAGAACTATGGTCGTAATATATATCTTGAATAACCTCTTCTGCCCAGGAAATGGCATTCTTCTTATAGCCTTTTGCCCAAAGTACTTCACTGATATGAGATTTCAATTCAGCAATCGACCTTTTTATATTCTCTTCATCACAATTAAAATATGGATGGCTTGCTTGTGTTTTTGGAGACAAGTCATTTTGAATCATCGTAAGCTTTCTTAAATTACCCAAGTATATGTTCAAGGCATCTGATAGATATGCATCTCTGTTCCTTTTTTCAACTTTGCTTGCCCTAGCATAATCTGAAGAAAGCTGGTTTAAAGACAACAACAATTCGTCAGTGATACCTGAATCTTCTTTAATTACATATTTATGATCAAATTTCAAGAAAGGGAAAGTAACCAGGAGCATAGAGACTGACCTCTTATCCAACTCAATTTTTCTCTTTGGATCATCAGTCACCTTGCTTAACAAACGACAGCACTGTGACAATTTCTGAGCATCTCCAAGGTTGAAAAAAAGATCATCATCGCCCGTAACTCTTTCAAGTATGTAAACGGATGCATCCAATTGCCCCTTCGCAAGTAAAGCCTTAGCGTAACGCAAAAGTATATCTATATAGAAGTTTGAGAAATTGTCGGATTCATTAAACAACACTGCTGTCCTTATTATAGGCACTAAGTAACGGTTCTCTTCTGGGCGCTGCTCAGAAAGCACATCAGGGTCTTTAGAAGCCGCCATATCAATCAAAAGTCTCCTATAATGCTTGACCGCATACCTAGGACTTCCTAGCACGTCATCTTTATTTATAGCCTTCACGGCATTTATTTGGTCCAGGATGGATAACAGCAATGGGATATACTGTCTTTCCTTGGCATCATAATACACCAAGTAAAGCAGTCCAAACGATACAAGTAAACCTCCTATATAAGCACCAGCAACCATAGTTAAGCCAAAACGCCATTTTCTTAAGGTCTCCTGCGGTATTTTAGATATGTTCAAATTCCTTTTTGAGACAACATGCGACTTTGGTAAGTAGTACTTTACTATACCTCCACAGGCACTTGGTTTAGCCTTGTTAAAATTCTTTGAGAGAGTCCTGAACATTGATGTTCTTCATACACCTTTGGCTATCTGTAAGTGATTGATGGTCTTTATAGAGCGAGTACTACATATAAGCAATTCATGAAAAAGTTATATTATCTTAATCTTTGATAGCGTACGATAAAAGGGACTTGAATATAGGACGCTTCTGGTGACACTTATGGTGCTGGGTGGCCAAAATTTGGCCTCAGTTTTTAATCGCTTTGTAACGAATTGGCTAATAACGGACCCCACCAAATTGGAAATAGAAGATGAACATAATCTAAAGAATTATCAAATGCTGAAGGAAACAGACTCCAAATTCGTATATCTTTGCGGAGGAAGAGGAAAATCAGTAAGGCGAAAACCATTAAATTTAGCAACATGTATTTTAGTTATTATACCTGGTGTGTTATTTTGGATATTTGAGGCAAGATGGCATTGTCAATATACAAGCACGGCTTTGGTGGTAATATTCACATACTTATGGTTCCTCACCCTTGCGTTTTTGCTTAAAGCTTCATTTTGTGATGCAGGTATTTTGCCTAGAAGTATACATTATCCTTTTGTGATTGATATGATGAGAAACGAGAGTCAAAAGTATCTTCCAGAGGAGTATCTTAATACTGTATTTTTACCTTCTAATAATGATAAATACAAAGGGGTTGCAGTAAAATACTGTAGTACATGTCATATTTGGAGACCTCCCAGAAGTAGTCATTGCTCAGTATGTAATACCTGTGTGCTAAATCATGATCATCATTGTGTTTTCTTGAACAACTGCGTGGGGTTTCGCAATTATAGATATTTTTTATGGTTTCTTTCATGCTGTGTTTCCACCTGCATACTTTTGATTATATTGTCGTTCGTACAAATATTTCATTATCGATGGAACTCTGAGAGGAGGATAACTACTTTCCACGAATCGATATCAAAGTTTCCTGTGGGCTTTTTACTTGCTCTTTATGGCTTATTGTCTTTGGTATATCCGGGACTTTTATTAGCTTTTCATATTTTCGTGTCAGCTTTTAACATTACGACAAGAGAGTATCTCTTCAACGCTCGTGGAAACAAAAACTTATTTAATGTATCAAGTGCACAAGTACTCTTTGTCAATTTTTTCATAAATTTTATGGGAATGCCTAGAGGAATATCATTGTTACGATTTAAAGAAGACTATTCTCATGGTGATTTAAGGTTCAAGAAGATGCCTACTTTATAATTAGTGTAAATAGTCTACCTGCATAAACGCGCATCTGTTTTCAGATCAATTCTGTATTCACGGCGGCTAGTTATATATTAAAAAGGTCTATAATATTAGAAGAGTCTCTGGACTCCGTTATTTCACTAGCACCGATACCCTTACTTACATGCTCATGTTTGAATGGTATTCTATACTTGAGAATGACACGGAGTAAATTACATTTTTCGGATATTAAACAAGCGCTTAGTGCTATGCCGCTAAATCATTTCATGCCCAAACTGGATTTGGTAAGCTTATCTTCAGCAACGAAGGTAGATGTCGATAATATTCAAGATGACTTAATAGAACCTAGCTCTTCGTCTTTTTATGACCAGATGAAGACAGTCATGCTTTCCAACTCGGAAAAATACGAAGAGGTCATAAATTTCATTGCTCTGGATTTTCGTGAGTTTAATGACGGTGAATTGGAAAATTTGAAGTTCAAAAGAGATATAGGGCTTGACGAGACGGAAAAAGATACATTCGAAGGCGACTTGAAGTTTTCGGCATTAGAAAGTAGGTTATATGAAGAAATGGAAGATATTGAGAAATCATCTATCTTGGGATCTGATTATACGAAGAGAATACTGAAGGGCAACACCTTGAATACAGAAGATGATAAGGAAGACTATAAGTATAAAAATAAGACGTCGTTTACTTTAGATGAAAAAACAAGCAGAAAAGAGGAAGACGAAGATAGAAAGCGTATAGCCGAAGTAATGGATTCTTCCACGGGGCAAACGAAAAGGCCCAAGTATACGGAGTTTTCTAACAAAGGTAATCTAACTTCTGTTAGGGAAAATTTGGTAACATTAATTCATAAGCTTGTGTCGCTAGTCGACCAGCACGACGAAAATAATTCAACGAACAAGTCTCATAATTATAACCCTGTTTTCAAACTAGCAAATTTGACTGCAATATTAGAGTCTTTGTTATACATTACTAGTCAACTGGCGATTGAGACGTTAGATATAGAGTATTGGATAATGATTGAAAGAATGTGTCTGAGGTGCATTGTGGTCGCCTCTGAATCAAACCTTGACTACTTAGTAAAATCAATAAAAGAGAAAAGAGCATTTGAATTTTTAAATCAGGATGAAAGGTTTTCGGATATATCAAATGATGTTTTAAGTGGTTTAATAGCTGCAAGGATAGTTTTGTTAATAGTCAATTTAAGAAGAAAAGAGAAAGAGTTCTTGGTTACTGAATACTTCAATTATATTATTGAATTGGTCTCGTCGGTGTTTCAAGGATTTATAGTCCCAATTGCCCTTATTCCGTTTGAAAATGAGAATTTCAACCCATTAAAAAATTTCTATGCTACTATGGTTTCCGATGTAACCATAATTCTAGAGCTGCTAAGTAATAATATAAAAAGGTACGAACTTGATGACTATATTGTGACTAAGTTGGAATATTTGTGTACTATGATGGCCTTCACTGATGGGAGTGTGAAAGAAAGGGGTTCGCTTCTTCAGCAAGTCAATTTCGAAGGCTTGCGGTTGGCTTCCATCCAAATAATAGTTGGAATTTTTAAATGTTTTCCCGATCAAAGACTGTTTCTCCTAAATGAGATTCTTTCAAACTTTGTTCGAGTACCAGAACAAAAATCAATAGCTAGACAGTACAGATTAGCTAGAGGAAACAGCATTCAGGTTTTTACTGCCGTTTTATTACTCTGCTTGCAAAGCTACGAGATCTATCAACCCTTTCAAAGTGCACCAGGAACAAAAGATTTGGAGCAAATATACGAGACCGTTGATGGAAAGAATATATCGGTTCTCCAAAAAGCACACTTATTACAGCAAGAGTGTTGGAGAGCGGCAAATGAGATTGTTAACTTTATGGTCAATAAGTTAGCCAACAGTCCAGACAGCTATCAAAAACACACAGTAGATCTATTAGTAGAAGATTTGGTAAATGTATTGAAGTTTCCAGAGTGGCCCGCTGCAGAAGTTTTTCTTAAAGCCATATTTAAAAAGCTTATTTCACTTACTCTGGTCGGGACATCTAGCTCGTTGATCGAGAATTATTCTTTAGAATGGGCAGGCTTGATTGGTTGTGAAATATTTGAAATCAAGTGTCATACGCCTGATGTGCATCAGTTGAATGGAAATTCCACTGCAGATGACATTTATTTTTTTGACAAATGTTTCAGTGATGTACTAACGTATGTTCAAATTTGCAAACGTAAGAATCCTAGCTACGAATCTGCCTTCGGATTTTTGCTCATCAAGTGCCTATGTTTTATAAGACCTTTACTCCAAGAAGACAACAATAAAGAAAGCCAGTTAGAAGCTTTGCATTCGGAAAACGATTACCTTTCTCAATCTCGAACAACGAAAGAGGAATTGAATCAGATATTTGTGAGGCTATCAAGTGTAGTTAATGAGGGCAATATAAAAACTGCCCAAGATTTTAAGTCGGACGTGCACTCATCTTCTGTTACAGCTTATGTTCAGATTCTTCTTTCCGAAGAGTGGATGCAGATTCTTGAAAGCTTTCTTGGAGTATTAATGTATGCCATGCAAAGTACCAAGGTAAAATTAAAAGCAAAAGCGGTAAGAATATTATCATCGTTGGTAAATATAGATTCAAAAATTTTGACGCAAAAAGTACAAGAATCAATAGCTCATAGATTAGTGGACTCGTCGCCATTAGTCAGAGACGCCACTATTGAATTGATTAGCAAATTTATTCTGTCTAAGCCAGAAATAATTGAACAGTTTTATAGACCGTTATGTGATAGGCTAGGTGATGAGAGTATTCAAGTTCGCAAGCGGGTTATCAAGTTGTCGAAGAATATATATATGGGAATTGAGAAAAGGTCAATAAAAAGCTATATAGCCCTGCGGATTTTAAGATGCTTAGACGATGAAGATGACGTTGTTCAGAGCATGGCAAAATCGCTTTTGGAGGAGCTTCTATTCACAAATTTAATTAAAGATACTAAAAGTATAGATACTATTGCAATAGCGTCTGTAACATTCAAGTATGCTGAAGTTATTATGGATATTGTTAGTTCGGACTCTAAAACGACTAGTTATTTTGAGTCATTTATGCTTAGCAATCTTGTGTCAGAGAAAAATGAACTTGTAACTTCTGCGGCTAAACTAGTACTTGATAAATCTTTGGATTTTGTTATTGATTGCTTGGGTACCAAATTCCAATTAGACGTGGAGAAAGCATTAAGATTATTGTCTACCTTTGTTGTCTGTGACGGCAAGCTAATGAGTCAAGATCAGCTTGTGTCGTTGCAACCTTATTTGGTGGATGTGGAAAATTCAGGGGAGGCGATTTGCTTCTATAGTCTCCGGATAATGAGATGTGTTTTGCCTGAGTTCACTGTAATAAGGCCTCAGTTTGTCGAAGAAGTGCAAGCGTCATTATTGAAGCGCCTAACCAAGTTTAGTGTCAAGGAACTAAACGAAGCTATGCCCTGTATTTGGAAGCTCTGCTGTTTGTCCAATGATACTGTTAAGATAGCTAACGCTTCTATTTCATGCATAAAGCTCATCAGGCCTTTTGTCGAGACATCAAAGAGAGAGGGGAAGAGTCTATCTGACAACAAGTTGTACAGGCTTTTGAATTTGTTAGGATCTATTGGAAAATACTGTAAACTCGAGAGACACAGAGAAGTATTCTTGAAATCTCACCTTGGCTTGAAGGAAAATGAGACTGTAACTAGCGTGATAACAAAATATTTATTGTTTTTTTGTGGCATCAAAATAGATTCCCAAATAAGAAAAGCTGCTATAAGGAACATTCTTGGTGTCTGCTCTACTCATCCGAAGTTATATGTCTCTGATTCCGTATTGAGGATTTTAGACAGAGAACTAAATAGTATTGATACTGATATCAGAAACACTATTATACAAGGATTAGTCGATTTTTTGAAGATTGATGATATAAATACACAAAGAAAAAATGAAGAGCAAGTTGGGTCGTCGAAAGAAAAACAAGCCGGTGAATTTTTCTACGGAGAGACCCAGTCAGTGGTTACGGATGGAATTTGCGTGGGGTTAACACAGAGATATCTTGAACCTATATTGAAAATGTGTTTAGAAGCCGATATGGAACCGTCTTACTTGCCTGTTATATTTTTACAGCTAGTGGTACAGCTAGGATTCGCAAATCCCAAAGTTTGCATACCTTATATTATTGCTTTGGAGGCTTCTTCTGTTCCATTTATTCGACATGTTGCATTTCAATTGCATTCTGGTCTCTTCGGCAAATACGAGTCTTTGACTGATTCGAGCTATCTTGAGGGACTCAGACTAGCAGTAAAAAGCAGGAAGAATTGTTCATCTAATATTTATTCTGAAAAATTTTTCATGAAGACAGTTTATTCTATTGTGTCTGGTCATCATTCGTCCCGAAAGAAATTTATACAGTCTATTGCTCGGGTATTCAATGTCACTCTAAACTACAGTAAATTAGAGGAAAACACCTTTCAAAGAGATCTAGTAATTTATTCCGCATTAAATTTGTCAGTTATAAGCTTTATGTCTTTAGAGGAAGTGATGATTTTAGTGCATAATCTAGATAAAGTTATATCAAAAGAGGGATTAGATTTGGCTGATTTTATATCAAGAGAAGAGCAAAAAAATGATGGAGGCCGATCGAATATTGTGCAAAAGCGCAATTTATGCGTAAACGCTCAAAGCTTGTCATCGATAATTCTATTCAGAGAGTATCTTGTAGGTACTTATTCTATCAGCCAATCATCTTTAGAAAGCTTTCGTCCAAACAAATCTGACATGGATTTGAGACAAGCACCAAAAATTGTTCTTGAGATGCCTTTAAAAATAGACACCGGAGAGATAAACATGGTGCTCAAGAAATCTGAACACTTTGGTTCGGTTTACTCAAAGTTTCTACAGTTGCTATGTGACTTTATGCAATGATATCTAGGAAAAGTTTAAATAAAGAAATAATTAGTTATTCAAGGCTCTGCGATTATTTATTCTTTCAACTTTGTGAGTAGAGGAAAACTTCTTCCATTCCATTTTAATGTCAAAATCTTTCCTAGAAATATCTGATAGTTTCACTCCAAATGCAACGTCTTCTTCAGCTTTAACCTTAAAATCTAGCTTGTCTCTGTTAACGAATTCTTCATTTTTGGTGTGTATCTTATTTCCATCTAACGAATTATCGATTTTTTTGAGTTTGGGCATTCCATTTTTGTCAATTATTATTTCATAGCCATTATGCAATCGCAATTTAATTACTGGTCCTTTCTTAAGCTTTTCTCTAAGCCTTTTTTCCTTTATCTGGTCAATCGACATACCAAATTCGGAATGAGTATCATTTCCTTTAGTTGTACCAGCATACCATCTTTTAACTTCAACATTTAATGAATCCTGCCTTTTACGAAGATTCTCAAAATTATCTATTAGACGCCTAATTTCTTGTATTGTTAAATCTTTCTTATGCACTAGTTCTGCATAGTCGTTTTTATCTTTAATATACGTGATAGATGGCAAAATATTCACCCACCCATCCAGCAAAAGCGAATTCAATTTCGAAAAATAGTTGTCAATTTCAGAATTAACCTTCTCTCTCTCTGTGTTTGACATTGTCTTTTCTTCTCTCATCATTTTTCGATGAAATAATGTATAAACATTATCGTGAAGCTCATCCTTTTTTTTTGACAATCTAGGAAGTGAATCTGTTATGAATTCAATTTCTGACCTAGTTTCTTTGACTTTCAAATTATACGTATTTTTATTTTTGTCTGGGTAATACTTGTAATAATTATCCGCCTCAGTCCCAAGCGAAATACCGAGCCTATGTCCTTCATAGAGTATGCCGTTTGTATTTTCAAAATGGAACAAATTATATTTCTTAGATCTATCATCCTTTGATCGCAATTTTCTTACATCTGCCATAACTTTCTACCTTGAAAACATTATACTGTCAATTCCTTACACACATCAGGAGGACTTTATCAAATGGAAAATGTCAATAAAGTAGATCCTCAATTTTTGTCTTCATTTTTTTTTTTTTTTTTTTTTTTTCGTTAATACTAGTCTTCCAAGAATTGTATTCTGCAGACTCCTGGTTTTACCTTAGATAGCTGGGAGTAAGATAGCTAAGTTTTGGATGAAATTGAGAAAGCAAGATACAGAGTCTTCTTATCTTCCTTTATTTACTACAGATGAAAAGCCAAAACATGAGAAAATAAAAAATGTTGGCAGAGCGAGAAATGTCATCGGTATGATTCAATTCTCATTAATATGGAAGTTATTAGTGGTATGGATATGTGTGTTACATGTATTTGAGCGTGAATATCCTTCTACAAAAATTGATCATTGCAAAAAGGGCGAGAGTTCTCATTTAGTAGCTTTGATAGCAGACCCCCAGATTGTCGACAGCACTTCTTACAAAAATAGATTTTGGTTGACAAATTATCTAACAGAAAAAGTGAGCGACAATTATCTTCATCGCAATTATATGTATATCCAGAAGAACTTAGATCCCGATACCATAATATTCTTAGGGGATTTGTTTGATGGAGGCCGAGAAATAAATACCAAGACCTGGTTAAAGGAGTATAAGCGCTTCAACAGAATCTTTCCGAAGAAACAAAATAGAAGAAATATTCAATCACTCCCAGGTAATCATGATATTGGCTTCGAAAATATAGATGCCAATGTTTTAAATAGGTTCGCATCTTTTTTTGGCTACACAAACAGAGTTATTGAAATTGCCAATTATTCCTTTATATTTCTTGACACCATATCCTTATCATCCAAGGATGAGAGCATAAGAAATAGGTCATCAGAATTTTTAAATAATATTCATGAGTGGCTTGATCCGTCAAAACCTAGAATACTTCTAACTCATGTTCCTCTTTTTCGACAAAATAAAATAGAACTTTGTGGTCCTCTAAGAGAAAAGAAAAGCTTATTTCCTATAAACAAGGGCATTCAATATCAGACCGTGATAGATGAGCAATTACTGAAGGAAATAATTGACAAGACCAAGCCATATTTGGTTTTTAGTGGCGATGATCATGACTATTGTGAGATTACGCATAGAAGTAATAGCGGTGAAGCAATAAAGGAAATTACAGTGAAATCCATTTCAATGACTTGTGGCATAAAGTATCCCGCTATACAGTTATTGCATTTAGACACTCCTCATGCAAATGGGCTTCCTCATTCCGATACTTATATGTGTTCATTACCGCCACCTTATTCAGCATTAAAATTTTATGCATTTTTCTATGTAATAATCATACTTATCTTGATTGCATCTTATTTCAAAGAATTTGCAAGGAATCTAGTATTTGTAAAAAGAGGAATTCAACAATACTACCCCTATATGAATAAGTCTACATCTAAGCTTAGGAATCATACCCTTTACTTTCTGAAGGAATTGACACAAGAAATTGCTGTCAATATTATTTTCCTCAGTTCCTTATGCTATGCTACTTTGAATATTTATTATAGCACGGTATAGACTTCGAAATAAATTTACTTTTTGAAATTAAATTTCAAGAACCGTTCTATATAAGTTGGATTAAAATCACTTCTCTTCGAAATGTATTGCCTGATCATATAAGGTTTCAAACTTGTCAAACGTCCTTCCGTAACCAAAGAACTTATCAAATTAGGATGTACACTGAATAGATTCCCGACTTCTCTTAATATTTGGAAATTCTCAGATAATTCAGGTATTCCCCATTCATCTATAACTGTTTGAAATCGAATAATATCTTTTGTTAAGGTTATAGCTCCAGTAGAGCTAACCGGAAATTTCTTATAATGCTCGAGTAATTGGTTCAAAACATTCAAGCCTATTTTAAGTAAAGCATTGTTTAAGTTAGTATCGTTAAGGTGTACCTTTAAATCTTCAAAAGTTTGCGATAAGAAATTCGAAACGAGTTCACATGCCTCAGTGTCTTCTTCTACCAAAGTGTCGCTAGTAAAGTCTGCCTTCTTTTGTTTACTCAAAAGGTATGTAACCCTTGAGCAGATTAATTGAATCGTATCATTTATAATGATATTTAAAGACACTTCGCATCGTCCAACGTAACTATTAGTCAAGCCACTCATTCGATTCTTAATATTGGGAAAATTCACCACACATGGTAACATGATCTTTTTAACACAACTCGACATTATATACAAAATATTACTTGTAAGTTTAAATATACTCAAGTAATTCAAATCAAGTGGACTGGTCGCACTCACTCTTGAGCTAGAACTTTCTTGTTTCAAGCAATCATAAGCTACCTCAATACCAGCGCTAACATATAGCTTCCCAAAATCAAAAATGAGTACTTCTAGTACGTCCAATATATATTCAGGAGCTCTAGAAGGTGCAAGTTCAAGAATTCTAGCTATTGCTTCGATAAACGATTTTATAACTGTTTCAACATTTTCGATTCTGATATCTTTTTCCGAACTTAATTCTGATCTTTCTAGCTCAGCAGGACCTTTGTTTTTTTCTGTTAAATGATTTTTCATGAAACTTGCAAATTTACTAAGACGCTTCTTTTCAAGAAAGTGAAATGTTAACTTATCCTGACTGTAATGAGTATTTTTGTCATCGTACTCGGCATTATCCAAATTTTCAAGCTTAATTGTTAAATATTTATTTGACAACGCTTTTTCATGATGCATATTGAATCTCTGTGCAATATGATAGGACATCTCTTCGAGGTTTTTCCTCTCTTTAGTAAAATAAGAGTTCTCGGAAATGTATTGGATGAAAAGGTCATAATAAGATTGATCCAAAATTGAGTTTAAATCACTGTGCTTATCTAAATCGTTTGCCATCAAGAATTCTTTAATATATTTCGTGAATTCACCAATCAGGACAAAAAGGGCATATAATATCCTAACATGTGCCAATATACTTACCGAAAGTGAATACTGAAGCAACGTGCTCACTTTGTTTTGTATTATTTGAGCATAAATTCTTTGGATGAAAATCTTCAACACTGGTGTAGGATTTGAAAATACTTGTTGAACGATACGTGCCTGACCTGTAATGGAAAGTTTCAACTTGTCAAGCAATGTTTCGGTAGACTCATCTTTCACAGTCTCGCCAAATTTGGGATCTGAGAGTTGTGACCACATTGTTTCATTATCTAATATTGCGCCATCATCAACGATTTCGGCATCCAACATAAAATCATGCTTATTCAAGAAAAGTTGTATGACATTACCACCACCATTGAAATTAATTAATATTGTAGATATTTCACGCATCTTTGCATATTCATCGCTTTCGTATAATGAGTCGAATTTCTGTAATAAATGACGTTCCATAGTCTCACTAAACTTTTCGATAACAAAAACACAATGTTCAGTTTTTGGCAAATCTGGAGAGGATATTTTTTTGGCTAATATGAGAAGGTCTTTGACAGTATTTACACACTTTTCTATGTCCTCATACTTATCACTTAAGCGCAAACTTTCCAAAGGATCATATTTCTCCTTAGTGTAAAAGCCATGATATGAACGAATTAAAAAGATGGTTTCTAGTGCTCTATCACGAGAGTTAGTAATTTGATTTAACGATTGTCCTAAAGTATCGACTTTTCCAAAGACTTCCGATATTTCTAAGTCTAAATCTTGAAATTCTTGTGTTATGTTTTCGACATTTTGCGATAATTGAAGTACATCTTTTCCATATTTAAGCTCATAGTCGTCAACTTCACGTTCTGCTTCATTAGATCTAGCCAATGCTTTGTCCTCTAAACGTTTAAGCTCTCGTAGAGTCGATTCAAAAGTACGAATATATGGCTTAGGGTCCAAGTATTCAAGCTTATTAACCTCTGCGCCTTTTAAAATGTGATCCTTGCTTAATTCTTCCACAAAGTCATTTACTGATAGCCCCCCAAGAAAATTATCCAAGTTTAGCGATTCAAGTATATGCTCATCTAGATCGTAAATTGAAAAACTCATGTTGTAATGGGCTTGTTTATAAGGCCCTTACAATAAGACTAGCATTTTATAATCATACACCAATGTGCAGTACACAAATAAGCACAATCACAGCACTGAATAGTCGTATCTATCTACACTACATCGAACAAAACTGACTACTCACCAGTCGACTGAACCTATATTAAAATAACTATTCACCTAAAGATACAGCCAAAGACCCAGCGATTAGTTTGACTTGAAAGTGAGGTGGCACTTACCACAGTATTGCCTGTCCTTCATATCAGCCATAAAGACACCAGCACCACAAGTTAAAGATGGACATTCTCTTCTCAATCTCTCAACCTTGCCGTCATTGTCCACCTTGTAATAAGTCAAGACGGCCAACTTGTGCTTTCTGTGCTTGTGCTTGATCTTCTTTGGGGTGGTGTAAACCTTCTTCTTTCTCTTCTTAGCACCACCTCTCAATCTCAAAACAAGGTGCAAAGTAGATTCTTTCTGAATGTTGTAATCCGACAAGGTTCTTCCATCCTCTAATTGCTTACCAGCAAAGATCAATCTTTGTTGGTCAGGTGGAATACCCTCCTTGTCCTGGATCTTAGACTTGACATTGTCTATAGTGTCGGAGGACTCAACCTCTAAGGTAATCGTCTTACCTGTCAAGGTCTTGACGAAAATCTGCATTTTTGGCTTGTCCGCAAAGTATGCTTCTTTCTTGCCAACGATATACAAAAGAAAAAATTTCACAAGGGAAATTATGATATACTTATGTGCGCACCAAACAAAAAAAAAAACAAGCACGTGCAAAATTACCGAGGGCTGGAACCCTAATATATGAAATACTATCCTTACTTAGTAGATAAAGACTCTATGGGTATGAGATCTGTCCTCTGTGATTTAGGGTGAAATAGCATTGGTACATTATGCTCGGTGATAGGGTATTACAAAATCGACGAAGGAGATACCCATATGAGTATTTCCAAGATGAAAAACAAAACGAAGACAGGACTTATGGCCCGAACTACTTATCAGAAAAAGCCTATGTAAATACAAAACGACAGAAATCTGCTTGGATAACCCTACTTAAGTTGTGTTCTTGTAGTGCTCATACATCTAAATCATCATCAGATGCTTCACCTTTTTTGGACTGATGTCCCAAATTGGAAGTTGAGACATGTCGACGGACAACTCCATTGGCGAACAAAAACTTTTCAAAGGAACCAAGGTCAAAGTCTTCACTGCTGTTATCTATTTTCTCAAAACCTGTCATCCTAGTTATTTCCAGGCCGTTCCGATAACAAATTAAGAAAGGAAGAACCTTTACACCTAGTTTGGCCACTAGAAAAGGTGCTTTTTCAGCTTTTATAGCAATGATATCTATCTCCAAATATTTTCTTGCTACCAGCTGCTAATGTTAGTGTGATTCGGAAATAAAGAATAAGTGTAAAACATTATCTAAAACATACCTCCAACTTAGCGTTCATTGTTATGCATCTCTGGAACTCTGGTTGATAAAAATGCACCACCGCTGTTCGTGACTTGGCTACTTTATCCATAACAGATTTTTCATCATCAAGAAAAAAGATATTTCCGGCTGAGCTACCTTTCTCTTTAACAAAGTTATCTATTTCTTTAAAGTGATCGTTTAGCTCTTGAATCCTATTCTCTCTATATCGGGTTTGAATATCATCATCATTATCTATCTCCGCTATTAACTCCTCAATATCGCTATCATTTTCATTATCACTTGTGTTCCCTTTTGCCAAACCTGCTTTAGAATCCAGGTATCTTTCAAGTACCGTCGACTCCTTGTCCATTGTTAAAAAAAACAAGAGTCCAACTCGATCTGGCTTGAGGTTTAGGTGAGACGGTATCAACAATGCGACCTTTTGGACAGTCGCACGATAAACAACTAGTTATCTCATTATCACATTACTTAGTTCAGTCTTCTCCTATCAAGCTGAGGATCTCCCCTAGTTTTGTCATATTGGAAGTTACCGATTCAGCATAGCTTCGCTGGAATTTGTGACGATCGATATTTCTAGCTACTCCAGTAGGTAAATCTTGTTGCAATAGCTCAACCGATCTTATTACGTTATCGTTTATACTTCGTGTAATCTCTAGAATCATTTGTAACTCTGTAAGTAATGTCTTTCTTTCCTCCTCAATGCTCTGATCCATGTTCAACCTTGAATTACTACTGTCAAAGATATCTTAGGTTTATTATTCCTCAGCACTCATGTATCTTTCACCGAAGTCGTGTACCCCTACTCATTGGTAATACATTAGACACATAAATACTGACAAGAGTTTACGAAAGAAATAAGTAGTCGTCTAGTGGTTTTCATATATCTTAAAGCTATGTTGGATATGAATAGATATTCACAACGGTACATTCATATTAGAAAATGCTAAGGAAAATAAAGAATCCGAGTATTATATATGCCCGCATTTAGTATGTGCAAGACCTCTATACATTAGCAATAAATAAAACTTTCTTTGCATTCTATGGTAAATTTCTAAGTGCATGCTCTGTACCCGTGTCATACAAAGACACCAGTTTCCTTCCATTTTTCGGTAAGCCTTTCCAAAACAGTTTCAAAACCTAGTTTTCCAATATTGGCGTTTTGTCGAAATCTAGTCACAGACCAATTTTCGACCTGATCACAGATCCTTCTTAAAGACCCGTATGCATTTATTTCCGCAAGCTGGCCAAACTTAGTTTTTGAAGCAGGACACTCACTATCGGGTCTATACATGACAGTTTCATTAATCGTAATCAAATGATCAAATGATAAATTATGGGACTTCATTACTAAGGTTTTATGTTTTAAATCCACTTCGCTTACCTCTCTTACGAAAGAACGCTCGGGTACTCCAATAAAGTATGTAATCCACTGAGGAATCGATTGCTTACACGTAATTAACCTTTCCGTCCTCAATACATTTCTCTGTAAGTCGAAGTCCCTATTCAATATGTCCACAGAAGTGACATGCGTACTTAATTCGTTAGGATATTTCTGCCAGTTGG
The DNA here is from genome assembly GCA_030572315.1 of [Candida] glucosophila. Classification (NCBI taxonomy): domain Eukaryota; kingdom Fungi; phylum Ascomycota; class Pichiomycetes; order Serinales; family Debaryomycetaceae; species [Candida] glucosophila. Next base: position 11,157 of record JAJLZR010000036.1, on the reverse strand, counting down.
CCGCAGTAACTTGCTCCCAAGTATAATTAAAGAGGTGACTTGAAGAGAAAATTTTCATTTAACTATCTCTTGGAGTTTCCACAGTGCAATTTAGCTTTCGCTCGCATGTATATAGCTTGCTCTTTTCTTTTTTTTTTTTTTTTTTTTTTTTTTTTTTTTTATAGGAAAATATTATTAGTTCCTTTGTATATATCTCAATTGCTAGTCGGAATCGGAAAAGTTTTCTATGTAGTGACCGGACAGTGACATGTGCAAACCTTCTTGAACTTGTTGTGGTTTTGTTCCTATAGTTCTCGAAACAAGCTCTGTATCATTTACTTTCTCTCTCTTTCTGTTTTTATCACCTTGTTTAGCCGAGCTCTGTCTCTTAGATGATTCCCCACCACACCTAATTTTACCAGTATCTTTCGTAAAGGATAAGTAAAAACGGTGAAATAAACCTAGTGTATCATTGCTTATATAAGGACTCTCAAAATCCATGTGATTAAAAACAGTACAACTGTTATATGATAGTCTTGACAAGAAAGGTTCAACAACCCCTACGAGAAAATTTTCTATTCTCTTTTCTTGAGTAGAGAAGTCTATTTCCTTATCATGTATGTCCTCAAGGCAAGTGGCAGTTGAATTTCTTTGCAAGATTTTGACGTATTCGGAGATCTCGTTGGGTGAATAAAGCTTATTATATTTCCTTTCATTGTGCCCATTCGTGAATTCATAAAATATCTTATCGTATATCTCACTCAATGTCATTCCGTCGGTAAAATTAGCGTCAAGCATGTCTTTAGAAATAGATTTGAGAAACGCTGCTAAGCACTTCTCTTCATCTTTAATAATGAACTCCTTAATGGAGTCAGAAAAGGTAATTCCGTCTCCTTGCGCAACCATCGATCCAATTTCATGACAATAAGCAGTCTGTGAGCTAGACAACTGAGGTTCATATGATGGAGCATCATCAGCTATGCCAATTAACTGTTTCTCTTTACCGGTATACAACTGAGAAGCCAAGGAACCTAATTTCATAAGAATTCCATAGTCACCAGACTTGACAGAATCCATAATAACTTCAAAGCAAATTTTGACATAATTGAGTATGTAAGCTTCATCGAGCTCAGTAATCATTTTATGGCGGTAATACTTGTTCAACCTTTCGAATAAGAAAATTTTGACTTTATATTTTACAAAACGTTCCATTCCAAAAGAAAGGGGAAGTCTCAATTTAGAACTATGGTAAAGTGAAGTGCACAGATCAAACTTGGAATTGATGTGTACTACCTTGATGTTACTAAGTTTATTTATCATGCCTAGATGACACCAATAGGTATCTAGAAGTAATACAATTTCTCTTCCTTCTATAGATAATACCAGATTCCATTCGATTAAATATTGCATAAATATATCCCTTCTGTTGAGACCAAGTGGATCATATTGCACTCTTCCGCTAATCAAAGAACTCCCTCTGTACGATAAATTGGATATTAGAAGGGGAGGAAGGATGTCCGTTCCCTCCAAGTTACAACATAAACCAAGGGTTATTCTCTTATCGGAAAACAATCCCAGATGTTCACTTTCTACCTGCAGTAAATTACTATACGTCGGCATATTCTTGAAGTCTTTAAGGTCAAATAGCGTATTCAAGTCGAAAAAAATTTCTTTAAATTCATAAGTGTTGGCCAAAGAATAGTCATCCAATTCCCTGGCTAGACGGGTTCTCTCGGACTTCAAAGTCTGATGTCCCCTTTGAATATCTTTTTGGATAAATATATCGTTCGCAATGGAAGATACAATCGTGTATATATTGTTGTTAAAAGCAAGCACCCAACGCCCGTCATCGATGAATGAATCATCACTATTTTCTCCTTCTCCTCTTACTAACAAAAAAAATTCCCTGAATTTTTGTATTATTGTCTTCGAATTCAAAGGTGGATCATCGAGAACCAGCGACTGGATGAAATAAAATTCTAAACACTTAATCACGTCTCCATATTTCTGAAAAAAAATTTCTACCTCTGAGTTACTTGTATGCCTTATTATTCTTGACTTCCCTTTCGCGATGGCTGACAACTTAAGATTTTCATTTCTTATACTTCGCTCACTATTGATCCATCTATTCAAAGAAGACCTTGAAATCAGAAAATTTCCTCTTCTCCTAAAATGCCTTATAGTATCTGACTGTTTGTGCTTGGGATTAATACTTAGCTGGTACCTATGATAATTGAGGGCTTCAAGCTTTTCCAATAGCGTAGCCTGTCCCTTTCTTTCATCCGATTCACTCATGCCCTTTGATACATATCTCAAGGTGTTTATTAATTAGTAAACATTATCACGTGACTATTTTCGAAGTACCACCGTCAATGTACTTTTAGCAGTGGAACTGATAAAACCAATAAGTTTATTCAACAATAGTATACTACCTAGTTTTGTTATTGATAGCATTCAAGAATCCTATCCTTATAAATAAGCTGTAGAAGTCATCGATTCACTTAGCTTAGTAAAGATAGTCGCGGCCCTTCTAGAAGACCAAAAAAAAAAAAAAAAAAAAAAAAAAAAAAAAAAAAAAAAAAGGTATACATATTATATATAGATTATTTGCAAAGAAATAAGAATATACGTTGAGTCCTCGTTTTTTAAAGAAACATAAGATCCAAAGAAATTAAAAAATGCGAAGTGGTTTGTCAAAAACTTTAATATTACAAGTGAGATCGATGATGCACCTGGCGTCACTCAGCCCAACATTTCAAACTTCGAAACTTTCTAATGGTCTAACTGTGGCTAGTGAGCTTATGCCAGGAACAAAATCAGCGACAGTTGGGGTTTGGATAAATGCAGGGTCTCGAGCAGATATTCCCAAAAGTAGCGGAACAGCACATTTTCTTGAACACCTTACCTTTAAAGGCACGGACAGGAGGACACAGCTTGGACTCGAGCTCGAAATTGAAAATATGGGTTCTCAAATTAATGCTTACACTTCAAGAGAAAACACCGTGTATTACAGCAAATGTCTTGATAAAGATCTCAAGCAAAACATAGATATCTTAAGTGATTTGTTAACAAAGTCTAGATTAGATCCCAAAGCAATCGAAAATGAAAGACACGTCATATTACAAGAAAGTGACGAAGTAGATAAAATGTATGACGAAGTTGTTTTCGACCATCTACACTCGGTAGCATATAAAGGCCAGGATTTGGGTAGAACTATTTTAGGACCAAGAGAAATAATTAAAATAATCAAAAGGGATGATTTACAGAATTATATAAGAAAAAATTATAAAGGTGACAGAATGGCGTTAATAGGTACAGGAAGTATTAATCATAACGAGTTGGTCGAACTAGGTGAGAAATTTTTTAGTAATATTCAGGCTAGTGAGACACCATTCATGCAAAGTGGAAATGACTTGCCATTGTTTTACGGAGACGAAGTCCGCATCCAAGATGAAACATTGCCTAATACACACGTTGCTTTAGCCGTCGAAGGCGTGAGTTGGTCTGCACCAGATTTTTTCACTGCATCAGTCGGAAATGGCATAATCGGAACATGGGATAGGTCCATAGGTATTGGTTCTGATGCACCATCTCCGTTGGCCGTTACAGCAGCTACAGGGGGACCTTACCAGACGCCCATAATAAATTCCTACATGGCTTATACAACTTCTTACGCTGATACTGGATTGATGGGTGTGTATTTTACTGCGGAGAAGGATGCTGATTTAAGGCTATTTATCAATGCTATTTTAAAAGAATGGAGTCGCTTAAAAGCTGGGGATATTACAGACAGTGAAGTAGAGAGATCAAAAGCTCAGTTAAAAGCGTCATTGGTTTTAGCTTTAGATGACTCTACTGCAATTGCTGAAGATATCGGTCGACAATTAGTAAATACTGGATATCGTCTCTCTCCGGAGGACGTATTTCAAAGCGTCGAATCCATAACTAAGGATGACATAATTGCTTGGGCAAACTACAGATTGAAAGGTAAACCTGTTGCACTATCAGCTATAGGGAATGTGAAGACTTTGCCATCCCATACAGATATCACGCAAGGAATGTTCATGTAAAATATTTAAAATAAATAGAAAATACATAGAAGTACTATTTCTGAATAATTGCATCGTCAGTGTCGATGTTAACTTCATCGTCTCCTTCATCTTCGTTATCACCGTTTTCAGGAAAAACAGGATCTTCAGGTATTCTTTTCATTGTATCTGGATCTTTAAATAGCTTTCCAATAGTATTAATCCACCTCAGCCTTTTTTCTAATAAAATTCTTAATCCACTATTTGTTGTTTGTTGTTGAGAAACAGGTGTATCGAGTTTTTTCTTTCTATTTCGAGATTTCAAACGCTTTTGATAAGCTTGATCTACTTGCTTATCCAAATCTTCCAATACTGTAGAGTATTCCTGCCATGCTATTTGCTCTTCTACTATTGGAAATAAAATTTTTTTGTATTTTCTATTTCTGCCAGAGGCCTCTTTTAGTTCTTTCTGTAATGATCTAATTTCGGCGCATACCTCGTCATCTTCTCGATTTTTGATCCACTCCTCTGAATCTATTATGCTGTTGTTTCTTGAATAATCATCAATTTTAAAGTTATTTTTACTTTCCAGTTCAACCTTCGGTAAATTCATAAAAATACCTATATATTTGAGTTCTCTTTTAAGTCTCTCTTCTATCGAATGAAAATCATTCACTTCCGTTGTTAATCGATATTCATCAGCATTAAGTCTCGTGGCCACGTCATCATCTAAAGGACTACTGACTTCTTCTTCTTCTTCTTCTTCCTCTTCCTTCAATCCTTCATCGTTGCTCAATATAGCAGACAATAGTCTGCTTGAAAGTGGCCCACAAGAGACCTCTTCCGTATACAAGTTGTCTTCGTTCAAATTTTCAATGGAACCTCTAGCTTTGTAAGAATCCAAACTTGCTTGATTATTTTGTGGAAAAATTATTTTAGACCCGAGTGCTGCATCCGATTCTGCCCATTCTTCTGCATAAAATGTGCCCAATTTGGGAATAATATAAGGAGTTACATTGGGATCGTAATTAATTTTGTCAAAACCAGGCGGAACCACATAATTTTCTTTCAAAAATTTGATGTCTTCATTCAGAAATAATCGGAAATAAGATTCAATATACGATTGGAATGTAGTAAATTGCACTTGGTTTGTAGGAGGCTTATTCTTAGAGAAGTCAATATTCGGAATTTCACCCGGAAGATATTTTTTCAAGTCAACTTCTGGATACGACGCTACCCCATATTTTCTCTTCAAGTATTCTTTACCGTGGGTTTCTAGTCCATGATTGTCTTCAGAGTATAAACCTAACTGATTAATAGCCTCTGCTGACAAACTCTGAGATGGAACAAACTCCGACTTAGGATTCTTCAAACGTGTATCATGTTCGTGCGTAAATGATCCGGTTTGTATTGGGGGATTCTTTTCATTATCAGTGGCTTCTTGTTGTTTTACATCGACGTCCGGTTTATCGTATTGCATTTCGTTTGCGTTGGATTTCCTGTGAAGCTTCCTGCGCTTTGTAGGAGAACCATCTTTACTGGTGTCTTCGGCTTCATCGCCGGCTTTGCTACTACTTATATCATCGTCCCCTTCTGTCTTTTTATTTTTTTTTTCTAAAAGACTATTTATCCTTTTTAGTATTTCACCATCTGTCTTTTCGACGTCATTTAGTTCCTTGAGTATATTATTGAAGAGTTTGTCCAAATTCTGTAGAATATTATAGTTAGGAACATTCCTCATGGAATCACCATCTAAAGTCCCATTCGAAGAATCATACCTTAACTTTAATTCATTGATAATGTCATCCAATGTAGTGGACGCAGAATGTGACTCTAAGGCCATCTAGGTTATTTAAAGTTAGCCTAGGACTTACTCGGAAGATGCAAATAGATCAAAGAATACTATTATGATTGTCGTAACTTTAAAATCGCCCGAGCTGTATATTTCTTTTTGTGTAATTTCTTATTTTACTATACTCTATTTACAATGTACGCCTATTCTAACGGAGAAATTTCTCTTGCAAATTTACTATCTTGATTGTTCTTGACGACATCAACCAATTTTCTAACTACTTTATATCTTCTAGTTGGCGCATCAGATGGTTTCTTCCATTGCTCAGGAAAGACAGATTGTTTCTTGACTTTTTTCATATGACGAGTGTCTATAGGTACATCTGAAAAGTCATCTTCCAAATTATTACTCTCTTTGATTAATCTATTAAGGCACTCGACCAAAAAACGAGCATTTTGAGTAGCCTCTGGGTATCTTCCAGATGAAAACTTCAAAGTGTTCGTAAAATAGTTGAACTTATTACCTGCTAGTATCTTGAACTTCCTTTCTGCTTTTTCATTGAAATTCAACAGTTGAACATTACACCTTAATGTAACTCTCCTATTGAAGGAGTTAGCATCACTTTTAAAATCACTATTGAAAGAAAGTTTTATGGGTGTCTCGGTTTTCTCCTTAGGTTTGTATTCCTGTCGAAATTTTGCAAGAAGTGACATCTCGTAAGCACTTATTTGATGGAAGTGCTCAATATTTCTCCTCTCATGTGGGGTTACTCCTTCATTCACGACAAGAATATTGCTTTTCCTTGGTGGTAACCCGCGCAAATTCATCGGAGTATTATTCATGTGTCTCTCCTTGAAGTTATCAATCTCGTAAGCATACTCTAAGTTTGGTCTAATAGAGCCTAAGGAAGCAAAGGTCGACAAAATAGCATTTCTCTCATCATCGTTAGGGGTGTATCTGTCGCCCAAAGCTGTTTTCCTCGCATTATGCAACTCAAACACTCTATCCGCAGGTAGTCCTTTCCAAACATGTGGATTCAAGTAAAGTGAAGCACTCAGTTCATTTTTCGAGTAAAACCTTCTCGGTAATACTCTAAGGCAGCGGAAGTATAACAGTCTCATGATACCTTTAATTTTCTTTACGAAGGTTGAGAATTCAAAATCGATTCAAAATTATTGGTTAGCGCACTATTAAAATATACACATTACATATCTTTTTCACCAACAGGTGTATTGAATTATGTCATTTCTCCTCTTTTTTTATAGTATCACCTTCTGTCCTAAAGCTATCGTTCTCGGGTTTTATAGATTTTACAATTTTTTCATCTTCAAACGAGTCCGTTCTTTTCGACGATTTAAAAAACAGATGTATCGACTTTTGGGGGGACTTTTTTGTTTCCATTTTCTTCAATAAATGCTCACCTTCTGAAGTTGTCTTTCCCACCTCGGAGGTAACACGGTAAGATTCAATTGTATCGTAGCCCTTATTTTGGACTGTATTGAGACATGTATCAACTAGTTCTTCTCTCCAACTTTTACTCGGATTCAACCAATCATTCCATTCAGCAGAGCCAGGTGCAATTACTACGGGCTTCCTATCATGTAGCCAAGATAAATCAATTCTGTCACTCTTCGATGCAGGACCCGTAATAATTGTAAACGAAGAGTAGTACTCCGGTTTGTTATTATCATCGCCGCCTAAAAAACTGTAATTTCTATTATGAGAGTAAAGCCCAGCCAAAAATAATAGTTTATTCTTTGAGGAATGTACGAAATACGGAATTTTTTGACCTTTTGTTTTCATCCACTCAAAATAACCTTGTATTGGGATAACGCAGCGACGATTTTTTGCACTACTCCACACACTCGAGTTCTTGAGCAACGACTCTTTCCGGCAGTTAAAATACTTGCTTTGTACTTTCCTCAAATCTTTAATTTCATTATTTCTCATTATCCCCGTTGTATTTGATTCTTTCGGCCGTGCCCACACTGGTACTAGACCGAATGTCAGTGACTCAATCACGTATTTGGTCTTTTCAGAAATATCATTAGGTTGATAAATAATTAATGCAGTGTTTGTGGGCAGAATATTGTAAGAAGGGTGAAACCTTTGAGGAGAACTACGCGTTATTATCCCTTGCTTGCCGTTGTGTTCATTTTCACCAGGTTTATTCAGTTCTAATGGCTGATCGGTCGCATCGCTCTGGTTCTCGCCTGTTTCTTGCTCGATTCCACTACCTGGAACTGAATTTAAGATTACATCATTAAAATATTGAGGTAGTTGATTGATATTCTAGTACTGTTAGTTTGAAGTGAATCCTAATAAAGTCTCATATACATCTTTATAACGAAATCATGATAAACGTACAATCCCTAACGCATATCTTCCACACATTGTTTCTAAAAAATTAAGGGTTCCTCCTGCCCTCGCTATTAAAAAAGTTACACAAAAATCATGGTTCTTATCATTAGTCTGCATAATAATACATCGCATTATCGGGATCGTAAGGCTCCAGGTCTGACGAATTTTTAAAATATTGTGGTTGATCTTCCTCTCTTAAAAATTCATCGAAAGATTGGTCGAAATTATTTCTACCCTGCGAAACATCCGAACCCAGATCACTCCCGTTACCATCATCTTCTGTAAGGTTTTTACTGTGTACTTTATGGTATAAATGATTTCTCAGACTGTTACAACTTACGCTGTTGTCCCTTCTCTGTTTGTTATAGTTAATTAATTCTTTTATATATTTTTTCCTCAAGCATGTCTTAAATTTTTTAAATTTCAAGTAATCGTCTTCTGCTTTTTGTGCATGGGCGTATGATATAGGATGTACATCATCGTCTTGTTGTGAACCAAGGTGTTTGTCGTCGAGGAAGTTTATATTTGGGAGACTTTCAGGCATATATTGCTGCGAAACGACTCCATTCTCAAAATGAGGATTATACTTATAGGACCTTCCATAGTTCAATTGTTTCATTAATTTCGTAGGAGCATTCCTCAAATGTAAAGGAATAGATACATTTGTAGTATCAGGGTTTTCCCTGAAATAGGATTGTACCGATCTTAATGCCCTATACGATTTCGTCGACTTTGGAGCTTGAGCCAATTTTGTAGCACAATGTGCTAAGACTATCTCAGCTTCCGGCATTCCAATAAAGTCAACTGCTTCCTTTGCAGCTACAGCAAATGGTAAACAAAAGCTATCCCTCAACCCAATATCTTCACTTGCTATGACAAGCATTCGTCTTGCTATAAACATAGGGTCTTCACCTCCGGAAAGCATTTTTACTAAATAAAAGACGGCGGCGTTTGCATCTGAACCCCTCACTGACTTATGAAAAGCACTGATAGTATCATAATGAGAATCTCCTTGTTTATCGTACATTTGTTGATATCTTCTTGTTCCCAAAAATATTTTCAAGTTATCCTTCCCAACTTTGACAACTCCTAATTTTTTATTTTGAGTCTGCTCCGTCGTTTCAGAAACATTACTTATTGCATATCCCGCATTCGACAAGTAAGCACTTAGGGATTCAAGAATGTTGAGAGCCGTTCGTGAATCCCCGGAACTCAATTTGGCAATGTAATTGATAGCTTCCTTATCCAATGCTATAAGATGTAATCCGTAAACACATTTTCTTGTTTTATTTAAAAGGAGAAGTCCTTTATTAATTATCTTGACAATCTCTTCCTGAGATAATTTATGCATGACAAAAGTATGCAAGCGAGATAACAACGCATTATTTATAGTAAAGGAGGGATTTTCCGTAGTAGCACCTATAACAGTAATAGTTCCCTTTTCTATTGCCGGTAAGAGTACATCTTGAATAGCCTTATTAAAACGATGTATTTCGTCAATAAAAAGAATTGTGTTACGACCAGTTAGTCTTTTTTCATTTTCGCCAGAAACCAATAAATCTTTAAGCCTGCTCGTGGTTCCATCAACTCCAGATATTTCAACAAATCTACTTCGCGTTGAAGACGCTATGATTTTTGCTAAAGTTGTCTTACCAATCCCAGGCGGTCCCCATAAAATAAAAGAAAAGATAGAATCTTCCTTAATCATATTACGAAGTATACCATCTTCTCCTACTAAATCTGATTGTCCATAAAATTCATCTAAAGACAGAGGTCTTAGTCTATGGGCAAGTGGTAATTTAGCTCCATTTTTAAGTTGAAATGCTTCATCTGTATTAAATTCACCTTTAAAAGAAGTTCTTTTTTCCTTAAGTGATAGATCAGCTATTTCACGATAATTTTTCTTTGGAAATTCAATATCTTCATTTTTGTCAACTCTCTGTGCCCTAGTATTGGCATCACCGGATACTTCATGAGCATCGTTCTTAAATTGACCATCACTAGTAGCACGCTTTTCCGTCTTAATACTTTTTCCTGAGGGCTGTTTCCTCAATCCCAAGGCAGAAAAAACATCAGAAGATTTCGATCTTTTCTTATTATTCTTTTTCACATAGTCTTCCCTATCGGATAATACATTCTTATTATTTCCAGAATCAACACTCACAATATGCAGAGGTTTCTCTTGTGAGTCCAAGCAAAAATTAACATGTTCTTCCAAAAGAAATTTTGGTATTTTGTTGAAACATATAGGGCACTGCTTATACATGAATACCTGGCCGGTTAAAGCTCCTTAAGTATTTGTTTGATCTAAGGAGGCAAACAAAATAAGAAAAAATAAAATAAAATAAAATAAAATAAAATAAAATAAAATAAATTAGATAGTATAAGACGCGTAAATTTATTTGGACTAGTTTACTTGAAAAGTTCATATTGTAAGAAAGGGAATGGCCAATAGTCTCATATGGAAAGAAATACCCATCAGTCAGTCCGAAGTTAGTTTGTCAAAATGCTTGAGATGTGGGCAGACTTTTAGATGGAAAAATATTGGTAATATTTGGACGTTTACACTTAGCGATAGGATAATTCTACTTCGACAGTATGAAAATTTGATTAAATTCTCTTGGATAGAACAAAAAAAAACTTTCAAACCGATGAAGTCTTCTTTAGATTTTGAAAGGGAGACTTTTAATTTCATTCTGGACTATTTTAACACCAGTATCAAGTTAAACGACCTATATGATCAATGGAAGAAAGCTGACAAGTTGTACAATATAGGTATTAAAAATTCAACCTTCGACGACTATGATGGAGTAAGAATTCTAAGACAAGATCCGTGGGAAACGCTTGTGTCTTTTATATGTTCATCTAATAACAACGTGAAAAGGATATCAAAGATGTGTGATTCTCTATGTAACGAGTTTGGTGAATATATCGATGAATTCGGAGGAATTAAGCATTATTCCTTCCCAACTGCAGCTAAATTATCTGATCCTTCCG
>JAJLZR010000035.1:160756-199538 GCA_030572315.1 [Candida] glucosophila | reverse complement strand
CGACTTGGGTTGGATTATAGTGCGATGTTCTAAGTAAAAATCTAGGTTAGGAATGACAACGAAGTCATAAGTGTTCCTACGGAAGTTCACAGAAGGTTATTCACAAATTAGGTAAACACACTATTAGAGTTAAAATCTCAAGAGCCCGGCATTCAAGGTAAAATTAGGCGTTTGAAATAAAAAGAAATGACTGGAGATCGTGTCATATTCTTTGTGAGCTACTTACTCGATGAGACTTCCAATTGGCAAAGATTCAGTAACGTGTACACCAAATCAGGACCCACGAATGAAGTGACATAGCATGCGCATTGTAGGAGAAATAAGTCTATTATTATGCCGAAGGTCATACACCATTTGAAACTTTTGTGACCTAACATACATTTTTTCTTTTTTTAATCAAAATGAAAAGGTGATACTATCCAAGTCGGGTACAATCAAGAGAGACTCCAAACCATTTTTGAAATCAATATCCATTGTGAAGTCACTGTTATGAGAATCCAAAGGACGTACATTAAGCTTTGGAAATAACACTTTGCCCACAGAAAGTGGGATAAATGTAAAGCTAAAAGAATTTTTGTTTTCATTAGTGGAGTAATTCACGGTGAATTTCTGCCTTCTGAAACCGGATATCAACCAGTTGTCATCGTTAAGCACAGAAAGTTGAAACGTATCAGTATCAGGAGTAGTGACTTCGGAACCAGGCGAGGACTCAGCAAGAAAAACTTTGTTTTTCTCGTTAGAATATTGTAAGGACCATTTCTTTATAGACTCAACATTAATAGTAAGGTGAATTGGCTCTCCTACTTTGTACAGAGGGCGTCTTTCAAAATTTATGTCCACAATCTGTATTACGTTTAATGTAGGCAAAGGCACTGCAATTTGGAGGTGCCTGTCCTCAAAAAGGTTATTAGATGACACTTTATTATCCGTATTAATCACATTTTTGATAATCAGTACCATTTTTAGTTTCTCAGATTTCCCGTCAATATGAGATAAAACTTGTTTCCCTAGTGATGACAAAACACTTTCTACATTGAGAACCTTAACAACCAGGCTCAACACATAACTAGTGAGATCATACTTAATTTCAGGCAAAAGCGAAGTCGACAATAAATACCAGTATCTTTTCAAGGAATGTTCATGTAATGCTTGTAGTAGAACCTTTTCCATGTAATTTGAACACTCATTTCCTAATATCGAATACCGGATTTCAAGATCCAAAAACACGTTCGAGGCTATAGCAGACGTATTTTTTGGCTTTATTTTATAAAAAAAAGAAGCCGATAAATCACCATAAGTAGCCAAAGAATCATAAGTCGATCGCGGCTTAAATATTTCATAATTTTCATTGTCCGTAGTCAATTCATTTGAGAGAATTCTTATGGGTTGCTTAGGATCAGACTTGCCTACCTGGAATTTTGAAAAAAAGCAATCCGACTTAAAGATGTCTTGCACAGAAACCGAGATTGTCAAACGAGTATCAAGTTTATGTTTTACGATATGCGTAAAATTTTCACCCCCACTTTCATATGCTATTGTGGTCTCAACTTCGATTACACTGTCATCGGAATACAAATTGTAAGGTATCTTTAATTCGAGGCTTTCCTTTGCCGCTATTTCTTTAAGTGAAGTATTTTTCTTGGATTTAAGAAGAAGGTGTCGACTAATTGGAAGCACATCTATCTTAACATCATTTATGGCACAGCTCCCATTTTGAATTCTGACTGAAAACTCCGAATGACTCAAATCAATAGCGAAGGGATTGACAACCTCACAATGTAACTTGAACAAGCTTTGATAAAAATAGATTTCCGAGTTTTTGGGTTCCATGCTATTTTCGATATTGTTGTCACTCAACAATGCATAATTAATCACGGATTTGTCACTTTTACTATTATAAGAGTTATTAACAGTAGTGTCTTCGTATGATTTTATAAGATGCAACTTCTCGTTAACTTCTATGATTAGATTCAAGGGTGTAAAAGTACCCTGATAGAATTTGTTAGAATACAACGTGAATGTCTTTTGTGTATCTTCAAAAGCATTACAGTTATCGGACACAAAGCTTAATGTTACGGGGCCCAGTTGTAATTCCAATACAATGCGCGATATTTCAAAGGGAACCTCAAGGTTCGCTGCTAAAGAAATTCTGATGCAATACCGATTTACCTCACTAGTATCATCAGGAAATATAAAAGGGATTATATTGGCCAGAAAGATTTTCTCCAACGGGTAAACCACCCTTTCATTCAATCTAAGGGTGTCCTGTTGTAACTTTTTAACAGCCACCGCCTCTTTTTTACTGGAATGACCGAGAGTAAAGTTTGAGCTTTTACTTCGGAGGGCCGTTAGATTCGACAACAAATCAAGAAAAGACACAGTAATTGTTTGACTGCAAGAACTATCAATTTTTTCTGCTAATTCTAAGTAAAGTTCAAGCAACCTTTGACCAATGACGTCCCACCCAGAAAATATAAAAAAATTATATGACTCATGCAATATCCTAAGAGCAGCTTCGTGATTGCCTAAGTTATGATTTACAAGAGCATGATCGATGCTTAGTAGGTCAACCGACTTAGATCTTCCAGCATCAATAAAGTTTCTTATAATTTCCTCCGTCATCTCCTGAAATGTGAAATAGTAACTTTCCTTGTCTTTGAAGATATCTTTAAGGGGTTTATATGTTAGAGACACCGTCTTCTCATTGTCGTCAAGGCAGACTTCTTGATATTCGCCAAGCGTATAACCTAATCGTTCACCTATATTTTTCAAAGCATTGCGGTAAATTAGGTTAAGTTCTCCATTGAATTCCAGAAACTCTATAAGTTGAGGGACATCTTTGTTTTCGGATTCTCTCTGATGTTGAGTCTCTGAAAGCATTTTGCAAGCTGGTAAATTTAAATACGTCTGACACACGAAACAGACCCACTCATCGACCAGTTTGTTTCCTGCATTGGCTATTTCGGCAATTAGCAGAATTAACTTTTGAAACAAATTTGAGATAAAAAGAGAGGAGAAAGAAGTAGTAGACGCCGAATCCGCAAGCAACTGCAAAAGGGAAGATTGCTTGACGAATATATAACACTTCAATGCCAACAAATTGACTTTACTACTAGATAATAAGGCTCTAACGTCAATACCCTGGACACTCTTTTCAAAGTTATAATTATTGAAGTCTTGAGGAACAACATCCTGAAGTGATTTCATGAAAATATGCGGTTTTTTCTCCTTCAAAAAATCAAGTTTACTCGTCAAATCATCATACATAGTCAAGGACTCCTGTAACAATCGCATACTTCCTAAAATATCTGCTAGTTCCATCTCTGTCTTGAACGTATCTATGCCGTAGGTTTCATTATCCGACTTACGTGTTTCATAAAAATGAAACTTTTTTGTAAAAGATTCCATAATAACTTCTTTCATCGCACTGATGAGCTCAGAATAAGCTTCCTTTTTATCTGCTTCATTTTCATAAGTTTCTTTAATTTTGAAACACCTTATCTTCAGAGAGGACTCAATGGAAAGAGGGACAAGTTCTTTCCCGTCTATATCAAAATCGTATTTCAACTTGTCAAACAAGGATGTTTTAATTAACCCAGACAGATTCTCTTTTATACTAGATGGTACATATGAGACAAGGATCCAGTCTATATTTGAATCCTTTACCGTATGTCGTAACCATTCTTTGATTAGCGGTCTAACCTGAGACCTGTATATGTCAATAGTGTCAATTTTAATAAACATGATTTTGCAAAATACATTCTCGGCCATTTGTCTCTGCGTCGACTTGGGGACCTCCTCAACAAATCTAACGGGAAGATTTTGAATTGTCTTTGGTGATGTTGACAGGCGATATTTCCAATGTAAATTTGTTAAGGGGAGTCCCCCTTCTACTTGACTTTGTATCAATGGATATACACTGAATGGGTCATAGTAACCAACATGTATAGGTTTTAGTGATGAAGACTGCTCAGATTGCATAATATTCTTTGATCTGTTGACTATATTAACTTTTGAAAAATAGCACTGTAGACACGGTATTATTGTCGCAGCTCTCCAAAAAAAAAAAAAAAAAAAGCTCCGAGACGGGGAATTGAACCCCGGTCTACCATGCGACAAACGGTAATTCTAGCCACTAAACTATCTCGGACTTCTTCGACTCCCTAAGATATGTGTACGTAAAAACGTCATCTTGATCTCCATGCACTTAAGTGAATCATACGATTATGCTACCGTATTGTTTTAAGTATGTTTCAACATTGTACAGCAATGGTATAAAAGGGTAGGTAAAAGGATCTGTCTATGAGATTTTATTTAGTAGCAATCTTCATAAGACTTAAACGTGAAAAATATAAGTTATATGGTTTTCTATAACGTGCAAACTCATACTTAAAAATATAGAGTGTATTTGCACCCATTAACGTGGAGTTTCTCTAAATAAGGCGTACACCCAAATGGTAGGATTACGACATAGCTTCGACATCACGTCTATAATATTGGGTTCAACACAAACCCCTTTCAATGAAATGTTCTAAAAGCTTATAAACTCAGACAACTCTTTCAAACATTCATTATATTGGCACATATTCTCTTTCTTGTTTCATTCTTTTTGCCCTTTTTCTCTTTCAATTCGGCTAACAACGTCAAATACCTCCTCTCAGTCTAAAAGCACATTCCTAATGAAACATTTGTGATTATTTGCATCTTTTTTGTATGTAACCATATGAGACAACGAAAGACGACTCAATTTCACTGCTTTCAACACTGCATACCTAAAACAATTCAAGCATTATTGGCATGTTGGATCACCACTCTTATACCCTCACAGCAGGATTAGAAGGCTTCAGATTCGTAAAAGCGAAGGATGGAGAACCTAAAGAAAGTACTACAAATGTATGCAGGACAAAGCTTTTTCAATGTTAGAAAAAAAAGTGCATCGATACAGTGTTTGCAAGACATCGACTTATAGTTGAGGTGATATGAGCTCAACAACTAATTCCTCTTTTAATTATGTGGATTCACATATTGTTGAGGATTTTGGTAAAACTGGAGTAGAATCCTTAACACAAATTCTACATGGACAAGATGAATCTGAACAAGACAGTGATAACAGCTCCCAGATTTTCACCGAAGTTTTATTAGCGTACGACTCGAAGAAGATATCATTAGAAGACTTGCTAAAGTTCTTGTCGGTATCTATCAAGGATGAGGAAATGGCAGTGACGTTTTCTCAAATTTTGGACGTTTTTCCCTTATCTGATTCTATACAGAGGTTATTGGTTGAACTTTTCCGTAATCAAAAGATCATAAAACCTTCTACTTTCGCAAAGGTAATCAGTTATGAAACTCTCGTGAAATCATCAATTGTACCAGCAGATATCTTAACAAGGCAAATGAATATAAGCAAGAGAGATGAGTTTTATACACAAAGAAAATTCAATTTAATCGTTGAAGAAATGGAGGGCTACGCCAAACTAGCCGTTGAGATGTATAACATTATGCGATTGGAAGAGACTGAGTTTCAGGTTGATTATGCTTTAAATATTGTCGAAGAGCTCATTGGTCATTATAGCTTGGATCCTAATAGGGTTCTTGATATTCTATTTGACGTCTTCAGTAATAATCTTGTAGCGGGCTATAAGTTTGTTCTAGCCTTTTTAAGGAAATCTAGATGGTGGCCAGCCGAAGAGAGTGACTGTTTTACCTCAATGGAGGCGTTGCATAAAGGCGGGAACGAGACTGCGGCAAAGTTGATGGGCTTGAGGCTTCTTAAGCAACCCACCGATAAAGATTTACCTGAAACATTAAAGATTTTGTTTGCATTATTGATAAAGGAAGGATTCATAAGCTTTGGGTCAGTTTATCAATATATCGGTCCTGATGATAGAGTGATGCAGTCTTTGGAGGAAGAATTCAAGAAGGAATTGGACAAAAAGGTATTCAAATCTAGCGCTAGCGCTCTAGCCTTAGCTGCACCATTAAAGGATGATGAGGGTGAGGATAATTCAACGGGAGAAGAAAAAGAATCAAATATTGCAAATGCAGTTGAGGATGATTCAATTTTGAAACCAAAATCTCTTCAGCATATCCAGAAGTATCAATTTTTGAAAGTGTTTTTGGGTAATGGTTTATACTATCCTTCCATTTACATTCTTACTGAATTTCCATATTTGTCATTTTTGGATGGTGAGATCGGTGAATTGATAAACCGTATGTTCGATAAAATGCTTAGTCCTTTATACAATGTAATCAGTCCATTCTCTACTGAAGACTTTGAAAAATTGCATGAGTCCAGGAAAATAGCTTACTCACGGTCATTTAACAATATCCGCTATGAAGAATATCCTTGTGTTGAATTACTAAGCTTCAAACCAACATTAAAAAGCCATAGTCAAAAAAAATTTACGTACTTCTATGAAGAATGGGATAAAGGGCTTCCTCTAATCCATAATGTCGACGAGTTGTTTGTGTTGTCCCAAGAATTTTTAAAATTTAATGGTGTAAATATCGCAAAAAATTTAGAGCTATTTGTAAAAATTTGCCAGATCGGTTATTGGGACTTAAGCAATAATGAGAACGATGCTACTAAAAAGAGTGCGTGGTTCAATTATTTCAGAAACTTTATATTTCCTTCCATGACAACGATTGAAGAGAATCCTCTTGCAATAGAGATGGCATATGGATTAATGAATTTTTATGATAAAGAAGATCGTTATAATGTTATCGGGGAAATGCACCAGGTTAGCTCAAAAAACAATCCCTTTATAAAGATTTCGTATGGTAAGGCCGAAAAATCGACTAAGGATATTTTGAAGAGGTTGTCGAAAGAAAATATTCTTCAGATGATGCGAAGAATAGCAAAGATTAGTTTTGCTAACCCTCTTCCTTGTCTTTTAACCATTCTTCAGCAAATCGAAAGTTACGATAACCTTATCAATTTAGTCGTCGAAACGGCGAGATATTTCAACACATATTGCTGGGACGCGCTCTTACTAGCAATTCTAGTACGTTTGACTGCATCAGGCCGATCCAGTATGCAAGAGGATGGACTTAATGATCGTCAATGGATTCTGTCGTTATCAACTTTTATTGGTAAGATCTGTCAACGCTACCCTAGTTGTATCGATCTAAAAACTTTATTACTGTTTCTTTTGAAATCCCTTTATAATAAAGATAGTGTTGGTGTAGTGGTTTTGAGGGAGCTTTTCGCTTCAATGGGAGGTATACAAGGCTTATCTAATTTAACACTTAATCAAGTTGACATGATCAATTGTGGCTTTTCTTTGGAAAAGATAGTATATCGTACAATTAATGACTTGCGATATGAAAGGCGGAAATCGGGATGTATTTTGTTCGAAACACTAATCGAATTGGATGCTATAAATGAGCTTTTAATTTTGCTCAGTCAACTGTGTGAAGACGTAGTCTATAAATCGGACTACTCGCATTTGAAATTACTTTCAAGTAAGAATGATGACTTGATCACCGTAATGCATTTATTTTTGATGACTATTAGTTTCTTTGGTGATCGAAAAAATATGTCGGAATTGTTATTACCCATATCAGAATTGGTAAACACATATGGTGTACCGCCTCAATGGGCATTCGAGTTGTGGAAGCCGATATTAAGAAGCAAATTATTTGAAGGAAATGAATCGCAAGAAGATTTACTGAATAGGTTTGAGGAACTAAAAGAAGGGTTTTCTGGAATTTTAACCGAAGGTATTTGGTCCTTTTTGTCTAAGGACTTGTACATCATTTTTTGGCTGTTGTCCTTGTATGATATTAATTACATTTGTGAACTTTATGAAGGGGAGCGGGCCAAACTTGAATCTAGTATTGGTGGTATCAAAGAGACAATTAAACTTAATAGAAATAAAACAGAACTGAATAGGTTGACTCTGGAAAAGTATAAGAGAATCCTTTATCAGAACGAGGACTTCATCAAAGAGATTCCTCATGAAAATGAAATCCATTCCAAGCATTATGAAAGAGTAATGTCCGTATTGAAAGAGCAATCCGCTGATTGGTTTGCTTTGAATGGAGAGACCGAAATGCTTAAACAGATTCGATACTTTTTGCAATATTGTCTTTTGCCTAGAGCAATTCATTCGCCCTTTGATGCATCATTTGCAGCGAAATTTTTCTTTTTACTACACAAGCTAAGTGTTTCCAATTTTTCGTTGTATATTACATTGAATGAATTGATGAATAATGGATTTTTGTTTGGAACGATCTTCACGCTTACTCCGATGGAAGTGGAAAACTTTGGCATGTTTTTCGCAGAGGTTATGAGAGTCCTTTTCGAGTGGAAAAATAAAGAAACTTATGAAAATAACGGTTTCCCTGTCGATAATTCACGTTCAATGGATTATAAAGATTTCTGCAATATTCTTCACGAATACTCTTCGTCAGTTTTAGACAATTTAACTAAAGCGCTTGAATGTGAGGAATACATGTGTCGTCGGAACGCCATAACCTTTTTAAAATGTGTTATAACAGTCTATCCTGCTGTTGAAGAACACGGTGAGAAAATAATGTATCTCCTTGAAAATTTGTTTTCTAAGGATGACAGGGAAGACTTAAAATTAGCATCTAATGCTTTGATGGGGCATGTAAAAGCAAAAGCTAGAGACTGGGTTCCGTTATACGACTTCGTTTATATGGATGACGAAGAAAAGGGAACCTATATTGGAGAGAGAAACAAGATTAAAGAGGAAAGAAAACAGGCCGAAGAGAGGGTGAAGAAGGAACAGGAACAGCTTAGATTGAAGGCTAAGATCGAAAGTGCGAACAGTTCACTAGAAAAGGGAAAGCTGAAGTCACTTAGCTATAATGACTCTGAGACTCGTGGCCAACGTGCTAATATAAGAGGGTTTGAAGCAAGCAAAGGCCGTTATGACAATTACTCTAGATATGAAGAAAAAAAAGAAGAAGCCCCTAAGGAAAGCGAGGAAGCAAAGCAAAATCTGAAGCTCAATAGAGAAAGCTATTCAGAAGAAAATTCTCGAGAAGGGAGTAAAGAGCCTTTAGATAAACACGACTCCAGAGCTCTGTTATTTAAAAATAAGCTTAAGGAGGCAAGGAAAGAATTACAGGCGTCTAGAAGTAGAAACGATGAGGAAAGCTCTCCTTCACCCATTACAGATACAAACACGCAGCGCCCTGAGTTAATGAAAGAGGCTACAGAAAGTACACAATCAGAAGAAACTCGCGCTACCAAAGAGACGGAAGCTAAAAAGAGAAGACCGCTTCCTCCACAAAATTTCACCGGCAGAATTGATGTGCCTGAGAACACAAGGGGTTCGAATGAGAAATACCGTGAGGATTCGCGTCCATACAATGAAAAGTATAACGGATATAGATATCATCAACAACGGCACTTTCCTTCCAAGCATATGGGAAAACTGCAATATAGGCCGCCTAGTGCACAACAAGGACAATCGAGTACTAGAAATTATTCGCGTTCTCCTGTTCCACCACCACCCCCACCACCTACGGATCCTTCAGGATCAGGTTCGAAGTTTACCTCTGGTGATAATCGCCTGAAATCGAGTAGGTTTGACAATAAACGCAAACATGATTATCCTTCTACAGAAAGGGGGTACGATAAAAGACCTAGGCACTAGTTTTATTTTTTAGCACATCCTAATCAAGAACTTATTTATATCTCATTTGATCTCAATTACAAAAAAATGCTTATATTTCCAAAGATTAAAAGTGTCTAAAAACTTAAGTATGAAATAAATTATCTAAGTAATAATTACAACCTGATTTCTCCAGCGCGTAGTGACTTTAGTTCCGTGTCAATCAAACCCTCCAATTCCATATCATTATTATCAGCATTGCTATTGTTATTGTCATGCAGGTATGCAGGCTCAGTTTCTGTTACTGTATTCTCACCATTTCCAGCTTCCTGTTTTTCTCGCATTGTATGCTGCTCTACAAAAGCTTCAATGTTCTTGAGTTGATTCTCGTGCCACATTAAATGTCTCCGAAGATCATACTGTCTTCGAAATTTTCTATTACAGGTCATCTTGGGGCACTTTAGCTTATTGAAATTATTTTCAATAAGGTCAAATATAGAAACCTTACTCATACCTAAAGTTGAATCCAAAGACTTCAACGACTTTGTGACATTGTTCGAATTGTCCGAGCTCACGTTACCTATAGAATGTCTTTCTTTTGTACAAAGTCCTTCTTTAATTTCGTTTTCATATTCATGTACAAGTGGTGAAGAATCATCTTTCTCTCCTGTTAAACACAAACTCCCAGGAACATAACCATTATGAGAACTCTCGTAATGTGCAACCAATTCTGCTTTCTTGGTAAAACGACGTTCTTGACAAAGAACACATCTCCATAATTTGGACATTTTTGTTTCATCGTGCACTATCATATGCGATTTAAGTCCTTTTTGACCGACACATCCTTTACCACACACTGCACACTTTAATTTAGGATGGTCAGTTTTAATGTGTTGTTGCAAGACTGACCAAGTATTAAAGTTTCTGAAACATCCTTCGTGGTCGCACTGATAAGCAGGTGAATCAAGATGATATTTCAACTTATGCTGTGCTAACCTGTAGGGCCTACTGAAACTTTTCTTGCACACTTCGCAAGTCAATGTTTTCTCATGTACAGATAAAATGTGATGACGCAATGATTGATGTTTATAAAACTGTTCTCCGCAGCTTTCGTAAGGACAGGCGAAGGACTTTGTATGTGTCAATTCGTGCCTTCTCAAGTGTTGTCTTGTATTGACTCCCTTCCCACAGACGGAACAATGAAATGGCTTCTCTTCCTGAGTCTCATGTGATAATGCATGGGCTTTTAAATGAGAATTTCTCAAGAATGCTTTCCCGCAACCTGGTATAGTGCATCTGAATGGACGCTCATCGCTATGCGATCTTCTGTGCTGCTCTAGTAAGGAAGGCTTCGAATAAGACCTATCGCAATTCACAAAATCGCAGACATACCTCTTCGGTCGAGCCGATGTCACACCTAAGTTCTCCAGCATATTATAACTAATTTTTTTTAATCTAGAGAAAAGAACCTGCTGCAGCTTTGGGGTACCTTTCAAGCAAGTATGCAATAATATATATATATATATATATTTTTTTTTTTTTTTTTTTTAAATTCTTTTTTAAAGGCCTTATATAGGGGCAACTCAGCACTAAAGAAGGGTGCATCTGACGCAGCAGAGATATACTTTCTCAGAATAGAGACGACAAGAATCAAAAAATCAAGCTTAATGAAACTCTCTGTTTGGAGTTAAGTACAATAACAGCACACAAGAAGTACCTATGTCTAAAAAAAGACAATAAAAAAAAAGAAGCTTCCCCACCAGGATTCGAACCTGGAATCTTCTGATTCCTAACTAGTCGTAGTCAGACGCCTTGACCATTGGGCCATGAGGAACGAAGCTTGAAATATTGGAATATTAGACCAATATCTATGATTATGGTTTCGAAACACCCACCCCACATCTTTGATCCTTACTACTTAATGCTTAACCTGTTAATGCGCAAGAGCAAATAGTGCGACCTCAATTAATGCGACATCTTATATTGATTTCCCAGTGTGAATAGAAGAAAGCACAGTCTTTTTCATTCAGTGACTATAATTGGACATCCGTGTGATTTTGTTTTGCTGATAAGGTCAACCAATTTAGCTAAAGAGTTGACTTTTTGTAGGAACTCTAATACACTCTTAGTTGAATAACTTGTTAGTTTACTCTGCGGCTCTGTAAGTAAGGCTAACACAAATCGGGGATAAGCGAGCCCTCGCTTTTCTTGCATTTTGTGTTGTTTATAGTTCCCCAAATTAGATCTTGATACACAGGATTGACCAAGATTACGGGAGCTGAAACAATAAATTGAAAATGAGTTGTAAGATGAAAGGCATAAACATTATTAAGCCCTTCTTTAGACTTCGTCAGGGTCATTGGAGGAGATTCAAGTCAACAACCCCACTTAAACTCAATACAACAAGGGATAATTATCCGAGATCGCACCATGAAATAGAATTTACCTTGACGCCAAGCTTCCTCAATAATGAGTTCTATAAATCGGAGTCTTCCACATGGTATGACATCCACGATCCTGCAACTAATATGGTTGTACTGAAAGTACCACAATCTACTGCAAATGAGTTAGAAGAAGCAGTGGCTTCAGCCGATAAAGCCTTCTCTTCGTGGAAAAGTACGTCAATAATTAGACGTCAAGGCATCGTCTTCAAGTTTGTTGAACTTTTGAAGAAAAATATGGATAGAATCGCTAGTGTTATCGTGTTGGAGCAAGGCAAGACGTTCGCGGATGCTAAAGGGGACGTTTTAAGGGGCCTACAAGTAGCAGAGGTGGGTTGCAACGCAGCAAATGACTTGATGGGACGCTCTTTGGAGGTTGCTAACGACATGGAGACCAAAATGATTAGAGAGCCATTAGGGGTTATTGCTTCAATATGCCCTTTTAACTTCCCTGCGATGGTACCTTTGTGGTCCTTACCTTTGGCTCTAGTTTCTGGAAATACTACAGTTATCAAGCCCTCAGAAAGAGTTCCTGGTGCCGCAATGATTATAGCAGAAATAGCAGCAGATGCAGGTTTTCCTGCCGGGGTTGTCAATATTGTCCATGGAAAGCACGCCACTGTGAACAAAATCCTAGACGACCCACGCATTAAAGCAGTTACATTTGTGGGTGGTGATAAAGCTGGTAGATACATCTACGAGCGAGGAACAAAACTGGGTAAGAGAGTACAAGCAAATTTAGGCGCTAAGAATCATTTAGTCGTGCTCCCTGATGCTGACAAAAATCATTTTATTAATGCCGTCAATGGCGCTGCTTTTGGCGCAGCCGGTCAAAGATGCATGGCTATTTCGGTTCTTGTCACAGTGGGAAAAACAGCTTCTTGGATTGACGACGTTGCTGCATATGCTCGCAAGTTGAATATAGGCAGTGGCTTTGATTTGAAATCTGATTTGGGTCCTCTTATCAGCCCGGAGTCTTTGTCACGTGCTCGTAAAATTATTACTGATTCTGTTGGCGCTGGTGCCAATCTTGTCCTCGACGGTAGAGATTTTTCCCCTGAAGATCCTAGCCTTGCAAAAGGAAACTTCTTGGGTCCTACGATCTTATCTAACATTAAGCCTGGCAACCCTGCCTACGATGAAGAGATTTTCGCTCCTGTACTAAGTGTGGTCAATGTTGCTACTTTCGATGATGCAATCGCTTTGCTTAACGCAAACAAGTACGGTAACGGTGCATCTCTTTTCACTAACTCAGGTACTGCGGCTCAGAAATTTTCTTCCAATGTTAACTGGGGTCAGCTAGGCATTAACGTCCCTATTCCTGTGCCTCTTCCAAATTTTTCTTTCACTGGGAACAAAGCCTCCTTTTTGGGCGATCTAAATTTTTACGGTCAAGCCGGTTTGTTGTTTTTCACCCAACCTAAAACAATTACTTCATTCTGGAATTCCCTGGCTTTTTCGGAAGACGGAACTACTACCAACATGCCAGTACATAACTAAACCTATTTAATATACAGGATTTGAAATCTTCTCAAAATCCACTCGCGATTTGCCGATGTAGCCGTCGTTAACTGATAATACCGGGTGCTTTGCCTAATAGGGGGTAGTTCTCCTTTTTTTTTTTTAAGGTCCACGAATGTTGCCGCGATAACTATTGCCGCGATATAAACCTTGCTAGGACAATATAAAATTTTTCGCGAGCAAGTAATTCTCGCCAGGTATTTGTTCCTTTTACCCTTATATATCCTTATTAGTAAACATATTGCTTCATTGGCTGAGCAAGAGTTTGATTAGCAATAGCAAGTTAATGAAATTTGATTAACGGGAGTTACCGTCTAAGATATAATGATCTGCTAAAATCTAACTAGAAAGTAGGAAGCATCTATAATAGAGCACGGCATTAGACCAAAAGACGACTGCTTTACGTAGTACTTAGCCTTTCTCTTTTTTTTTCTCCTTGTTTTTTTTTTTCCTTCGTCACTTTTGTTTGCGCGCACTTAATTTTAGTACGATGCCCTCGGGAATACTGGAGAATATTTTTCTTGCCAAGGGTTCCGAAAGACTCCGAAAAAGAAAGAACTATTTCATGGAGAGGCTCAATTAAAAAAAAATATACTAAGTTGTTATTGAAGATCATCTGTTGTGTATGAAGTGGAGGTACGAATAAGATATCAAATTGATATATTTATTAAAACAGGACAGAAATATATATTCATTGTGAAGAGATCGATAAGCTGAAAGGATTGTAGCAACGGAAAAGTTCATACTTGCATCAGATGGTTTACTGCAATGACCTTGGATCCCTTAAACAAAACAGATGGTAAGTAGACAACGAAAGGAAGAACCAAAAAAGGATAGGATTAGGGGAGAGTTATAAGAGGCGAAACAAGGTGATCGGAACGAGCAACTAACATTTTTCTAGATAATCATGGACCGGTAACCACAATAAAGACCTCGAAAAATTGGGTGTTACCACCCCGACCCAAACCTGGTAGGAAGCCGATAAATGACAAAGAAGACGGAGGGCATGATAAAAAAAGGAAGAAAAGTTGTAAAAAAGTGAGTGAGGGAAGCAGCATTTCAGAAGGTATAATTTCTAGAATGCTGAATCCCAATTTGGCTTTATCACAGCCAACTGACGTGGGGTTAGCCAAACCGGATATTAGTATGACACAAGGCAATAATTTGCATCGGAATGGCTTTCGGGTTGCCAAAAATGAAAAGGGAAACTTGAGTAGAGATATAGGTACTATTGAAGGAGAAAATAACCAATTAAAGACTAGTTTACTTTCATATATTAACGAGTATAAGAGGTTGAAGTTTTCAGTTCTTAACAGGACGCAGTCTTTGTCCCCTAACTTATTCAGTGAAGATTTAGTAACGAAAAAAGGATCATTAAATGAGTTGGGTTCGATGGATTCGATTCATGAACTCACTAATAACATGAGCGATTTATGGTATCAGGGAGGTGAAGATAAGTTATCTTCGTTGAACGAGAGTGCGAAAGGTGTTGTTTACGAGCATGGATGTTCTAATGCTGGACTTGGCACCACAGAGAATTTCCTTTCATACCTCAACTTAGATGAAGGTTTCGAAACGACATTTATTGAAGACGAAGAGGAAAATAATGGGACTAGCGCGTTATCAAGAGCTATATCTCCCTCACCATCCTCCGATACTGAAGGCGATAACTTTTCCATGGCATCGTTGACTCGAACTACTACCGCATCAACTAGTGGCCTGCTATCTTCAAGCGAAAATCCAGTAAAGGCTAAACCTCTGCATTTCAAGTTTTACAATTTACCTGGTTTCTTTGAATCTCCCTATGAATTTTCTTTCGATAAAATAAATCCCACGGAAGAAAAATTATCTTTGCTTCAGGAGGACAAGTACAACATGGTTACTGACTTCTTGGAGGAGAAATTTATGGATAATGATTTAAGTTATTACGTTCAAAATGAAAGTCTATAAATCTGCGTTCGTCGGCTTAGTAGATGAAATACGAGTACTCTTTGAAGTCATTTTTTGCATAAGATATATTCAGTAAATTAAATTATAGGATTGATAAATATATTTATTTTATTTTCACTCTTTTTCTTGAAATTTGTTTTTCTATCATTGTTATTTATTTATTTTTTTTATTTTTTTTTTTTTTTTGTGTTGTGAATAATTTTGTGCAAGTTTAAATGTTGCGAAGGAACATATCTTGGTAGAACTCAGTCAAGTCTATAAACACAGAGAAGTAAAGATTTAGTTATGGAACATATCGGGAAATAGTTATGGTTTCCTGTTGATTTTGAGGGCCATGTCATGGCAGAAAAGGTTGTCACCAAAGCGAACTGTTTTATAATAATGATATCTTTAATTGCAGGTTTGTTTAGTCAGAATCTTTTTTTTCAATTGTAATTACATTTGGGATTGAAGTACCTATCCTTTTAACAATTATATTTCCAAATTTGGCAACTACAGTAGGAAACCAGTGGAGTGGTTAAAAATCCAATATGGTTCATGAAATCCTTTCCTATATGAGAGTTGTGGATTCAAGATTTTTTAATACTTGGAATTACACCCTGTAACTGAAGCTTTGGAAAAGCTAGAGTGTCAAGTTTGATGAAAAAGAAAAATAAGAAAGGTGATACATCAGCTAGTATTTGAGTGCAAAAAACCGATGAGACGAGTTATACTATGGTCGCCTCTATTAATTTCGTATTTTTTACAAGTGGATAACATCAGTGCCTTTTAGGAAAGCAGAATGATGATTTTCTGTTTAGAAGGAAAATTATTATCCTTATTTTATATCAATAAATATTATAAGCTATGGTATGACCGAACTTTGATAAGGACACCAACCCAAAAGTTGGCAATAAAGACATTACTAGAATCACATTAATTTGGATATAATTGAAAACACTGGGCAAGAGGGTCCACAAAAAGTAAACTCACACAATTTGTTTTTGACTTGTTCGATGTTTTTGCAAGCTCGTTCAATAAATAAATAAAAAGTGAGTAGAACTTACTTCTTCGTCTTCGGTCTTGAGATCCAAAGTTATTCCATTAAGAGATCCTAATTCGTATCTTGTGCTCACCAATGTATTAATAAGGTTTTAGATAAATTCCGAGGCCATCCGTACTCGGTTCCCAACGCCTCACCGTGCATATTAGACCTATGATTAGGACTTAGAGCAAAAACTGGTCTAATAAATATCCATTGGCGGTGTGTACCTCTAAATGATCGAAACTGGCTTCGGTGACCTTCCTTGCAGCTTTAGGTAATGCCTCCTTAGCCTATGTCTGATTCTTCAGTAGTAGAACTTTTAAGGGTATTTCCAGATGCTAAAGCTATTAGGTCATCTCTATAAATAGTCATCATCTTAATCTAAAATTGAAGGAGATCTGTTAACCGCGATGCTTATTACTTAAGGTCAAGTTTGCAATTAATTTTTAGCTCTAAAGTTTGGGTCAATAGTGGCTAGCCGTTTGTATGCATGGATTCCTATGGAAAGGAATCCAAAAGAACATGATTTCAACTTTTCTGAATAAGAGTATGTTAGACTTAATCTTTCAAGAACTTACTCATGTTGTGCTTGAATTAGAAAACTGTCATTTCTGATTTTTACCAATCAGAAAACCACTTTCTACTTTTACTCAAAAGTGATCTCGGAGATTCTAACCCCAGTTTTTTTATAGTAAGTTGCTAAAAGAGGTGAATTACAGTCATAATAGCATCACTTATTTAAATATCTTACAAATACCCTTTTTATGGCCATTATATACTCTAACAGTGAGCCATTAGCAAGAAATGTGCGTTAACACACTACGTATGATCAGGAGAACATGTGCGAAGAATATGTTAGCTTGGACCGGTTAGAACTTTCGTGCACGTCACACGCCTTCCCGAAAACATACATAGTTTATTAAAAATACTACACACACACAGTGATGGAAAGTATCGGCGCCTTTTTAGAATTCCCTGTTGATTTCAAAGGTCAAGCACGGGTAGAGGAGATTGTCAATAAGTATAACTACTTAATCATATTAACATCGGTGATTACAGGCTTCATTACCCAGAACCTTTTTTCAATTGTAATCATATTTGTTATCGAAGTGATTGTCCTTCTAGCAATTGTTTTACCAAATTGGCCAATTTATAGGAAGACCCCCGTACAGTGGCTAAAAGTCTAATATGATTTATGAAAAAACCAATGATTTGTTTCTAGGATTCGACTTGTCGACCCAACAGCTAAAAATTATTGTTACGGATGAACAATTGAAGCATTTGGAAAGTTTCAGTGTGGAGTTCGACAAAACTTTCAAAGACAAATATGGTATTGAAAAAGGAGTATTGGCGAATGAAAAAACCGGCGAGATAGTTTCACCGGTTGGAATGTGGCTTGATGCTATAGACTTTTTATTTACTGCTATGAAAAAAAAAGAATTTCCATTTTACAAAGTAAAGGGAATTAGTGGATCAGGGCAACAACATGGTTCTGTTTTTTGGGCAGAGGGAGCTCTGGATGTTTTGAAGAACTTGAATTCAAAAGAACCGCTTTCCGCTCAGCTAGCTGATACTTTCTCGTATCTGTACTCGCCTAATTGGCAGGATCATTCTACTGGGCAGGAAGCTAAAGCATTCGAAGCTTGTGTTGGAGGACCTGACAACCTAGCCAGTATTACGGGTTCTAGAGCACACCACAGATTTACGGGACTACAGATACGTAAAATGGCAACTAGAAAAGGTCCTGAGAAGTATGAAAAAACTCTGCGTATTTCGTTGGTATCGAACTTTCTTGCTAGTATACTCCAAGGTAAACTCGCTAATATTGAACAGGCAGAAGCTTGTGGCATGAATATCTATGATATTGAAAAAGAAGATTATGACGATTCTCTATTAGCTGTAGCAGCAGGAGCTCATACCGGAATAGATGGTGTTTCCGAAGAAGAAAGCAGAACCAAAGTTACTCAACTAAGGAGCAAACTAGGCAATGTTGACCCTGTATCTTACGAAAGCATCGGATCTATCTCTCTGTATTTTGTGGAGAAATATGGATTGAATTCAAATACAAAAGTATACTCGTTTACAGGTGATAACTTAGCCACGATAATTTCTTTGCCCTTGGGTCTAAATGATATCTTGATGTCTCTCGGAACATCGACAACAGCTTTGTTAGTGACAGAGAATTATAAGCCTTCGTCACAGTATCACTTGTTCAAGCATCCTACGATGCGAGGGTATTACATGGGTATGATCTGCTACTGCAATGGATCCCTCGCCAGAGAGAGAGTTCGCAATGAAGTGAATGAAAAGTATGGCGTTCGGGATAACAACAGTTGGAGTAAGTTTGATTCTATATTGGATTCTTCACATACTTTTAACAATGAACTCGGGATATATTTTCCCTTAGGAGAAATTGTTCCTAATGCTCCGGCACAATACAAGAGATGCAAGCTAGTCAATGAGAATGAGCTTTTGCTGGTAGATAATTGGGACGTTGACAAAGACGTGAGTTCAATTGTTGAATCACAAACTTTGAGCTGTAGATTGCGTGCTGGACCTATGATTCACCATTCATTCAAAAAACGTCAAGGTTCTGACGAGTCTTTGGAAAAAAAAGTGGTCGAAGAATTATACCAACAGTTGCATCGTAGATTTGGTGACTTGTATACTGACGGCAAGAAGCAAAACTTTGAGTCCTTGACATCGAGGCCAAATAAGGTTTTTTATGTGGGGGGTGCTTCTAATAATAAAAGTATCATATCAAAAATGGGTTCTATCCTAGGATCCACAAACGGTAACTATAAGGTCGAAATTCCTAATGCGTGTGCGTTAGGGGGTGCCTATAAGGCTAGCTGGAGTTTCTTGTGTGAGCAGAAAATGAAATGGGTTCCTTTTGAAGACTACATAAATAAGCATTTTAACTATAATGACTTAGAGTCGATAAAAGTTGAAGACCATTGGAAAGATTATTTCACAGGAATTGGAATGCTCGCAAAAATGGAAGAGTCATTGAAAAAAAATTAAGTAGTAAGGCTTGTGTAGACATCGTGTTTTTTTTTTAAAAAAAAGAAAAATAGTAATATATATGTACAATGTATATCGCTTACGCTTAGATATTAAGAATACAGAATGTTTGGAAGGCTCATCAAGTTGTCTCAAAGGAGAAACAAAACAGGAAAATTTCGTTATTCGACGCTAAGCGACTTACTTAGACGACTTCAAACAGAGGAACAACTTGGGAAAAATGACATAGCAGACATAGAAAACACATTGAAAAAATCTGACGAAGTACTGTCAGAGGAGGCTTTAAGTGATCTTCCAAAGCTTTTCAAAACCATATTAAATAATAGACAAATACCACAGTCCAATAGAAATAGAATTTTAAGTAAATTATTAAGTGATGGTATTAGAAAGAACTTCTCATTATACTTTCTTGTTCCGAAGAAAGATTTTCAGTGGTCTCCAGAAGTCTTAGCTAAGGTAATTGAAGCCAACCCTGGGAGAGTCGACCAGGCCTGGGATTTATACGAACGGCATGCAAAGGGCGCTAAGAATGATATACTATTTTCAGTTATACTAAAAAAGATACTAGAAGGCGAAAAGGCAGAGATTGAATCAGAAGAATTTTATCTTAGTATCTCAAGAATAGCGCGAGCAATATATGTAATTAGGCACTCTAATTGTGGTATCCCAGAGCATTTTCAAGCAAGACTTTTTAATGGTCTAGTGGATCGCAAATTGTTGTCATGTATTGGATTGAGCACTATGAGCCCAGAATTTATACACCATAAGATGCAAAACAATCAAGACGTAAATGGGTTGGTTTTTTTGAGACTTTTTAAATATATTTTCCGGATCAAGCCATACATGCTTTCTGTGGAAGACATTATTAAAGCAGTTAATTTGTGTTCATCTTGCAGGAAAGAAATAAATGAGATGAATGAACAAGAGAAACAGAATTTCCAATCATTTTCTAACGAGTATACGAGATTAGATTCAATTAGATTAGGTTTTGATGCGCTATCTGCAGAAGATGTAGATAGATTGGGTGACGAAATATTCGAGTTTGTGCAAAAAAACAAATTAGATAGATCATCGTCTTCTGAAATTAATCATCTCAGAATTAGAATATTGGAATACTTGGGAATTCACAAAGGTAATATCACCGCTGCGTCAAATATATTCGAGAGCTATAGATTAGATCAGGACATAGAATTAAGCCAATTAAGAGAGAGACTTCTTCAGATATACTGTTTCACTTTCATAAAAAATAAGAACCGTGATGCTCTAAAACTGTCAGGTGAATTGAGTAGTTATAACCCTAGCTCTATCGAGTCTATTCTGTCTTTAATATTGGCTAATTCTATTCTTGACTTTTCCTTGTCCTTGCAAATCTTCAACGAAAGCATCGGGAATACCTCTAAAAAATTAAAAATAGGAGCTACGTGTTCTGACAGTGGTTTATTAGTTCTTTCATTAATTTTGGCATCATTGTATAATCATGACAGAGGACTTGCTTCCTTCATATACGAGAGAGCACAGGCGAACAATCTTTTGGTTGATTTGGACTTATTGTCTGTTAAGAAATATTTAAGGTCATACCCAGAAGTTTTACAAGATCAGGGAGATGATAAGGCTAAAAAGTTCATAAGTGATTGTATGCTAGATGTTATCCGTACATATAATGTCAATGAATATTGAATGAGACGTTTTTTTGAACCATTTTTCTATACTTTGATAAACGAAATTTTTTTTTTTTTTTTTTTTTCTTGGGTTGACTCATATCAAACCCAAATACGTATATAGTTGACATTATAGCTCAACTATTTTTTTTTATCTCTCCTAAAGTTAATTTGCCGATGTCAGAGCCTACTATTTTGCATTTAAGGGCTGAGACGAAACCTCTTGAAGCTAGAGCAGCATTGAGTCCCTCTGTAACGAAGGACTTAATTGAGGCGGGTTTTAAGGTTTACGTCGAAAAGAGTTCGCAATCAATTTTCAATTCTAAGGAATATGAAGATGTAGGTGCTACAATAGTTCCTGAAGGATCCTGGAAAAATGCACCTAAAGAGCGCATAATTATTGGCTTAAAAGAATTACCAGAAGAAGAATTTCCTTTAGTTCACGATCATATTCAGTTTGCTCATTGTTATAAAAACCAAGCAGGCTGGAAGGATGTCTTAAGCAGGTTTGCTAGAGGAAAAGGAATCTTATATGATCTTGAATTTTTAGAAAATGATGAAGGAAGAAGAGTTGCTGCTTTTGGTTTTTACGCAGGATTCGCCGGTTCAGCTGTCGGAGTGTGGGATTGGGCTTTCAAACAGACGCATTCAGATCAAGAAGACCTTCCTGGATTAAAACCTTATCCTGACGAAGATGCTTTGACTGTGGAAATAAGAAAACTGTTACATACTGCTTTGGCTAAAAATGGTGGACAGTTCCCAAAAGTTTTGATTATTGGTGCACTTGGAAGATGTGGATCAGGTGCTGTTGCTTTCTGCAGAAAGGTAGGAATTCCAGAAGAAAACATAATTAAGTGGGATATAAATGAGACTGCCAAAGGTGGTCCTTTCAAAGAAATAGTGCAGTCCGATATTTTTGTGAACTGTATTTATTTATCGAGCCCTATTCCTCCATTCCTCAACTTTGAAATTTTGAATGAACCGGAAAGGAAATTGAGAACCATAGTTGATGTCTCTGCAGACGTTACTAATCCCCATACTCCACTTCCTGTGTACAACGTCACTACTGGGTTCGAAAACCCTATGGTCACAGTCAACACTGAAAAGGGACCTAAGTTATCTGTCTGTTCTATAGATCACTTACCTTCGTTATTGCCACGTGAAGCTTCAGAGTTTTTTGCGAAGAATTTGTTACCTACTTTACTACAATTGCCAAACAGGGCCAAAGCTCCTGTTTGGGTCAAAGATAGACAATTATTTGAAAAATTTGTTGCAAAATTGTGAGCCGGAGTAGCGACATAAGTTTTAGTGTAGCCTAAATGCAATACATATATAAAATTACGTTTTATTCTAAATTCACGGAAACTTTTGGTTTCTTATTCTTTTTCTCTTTGCGACCTTTTTTGGTCCTTTGATTAGATTGGAATTTTTTTATTTCTTCACTATCAGTTTCATATTCCGACTCAGTAAAATCTTCAGCGTCAGAATCCTTAATATGATTTCTTTTCATGGTACTAGCTTTTTCTATATTTTCGGGACAGGCAACCACACAGTTTAAACGCTCGCCACAATCATAGACGGCTATTTGATCCTTTACATCCGCACTGAGGTCCCACACCACAATATTTCCGTCTGATGAAATAGAAACTAAGAGAGGCATATCTTGAGGCTCATTTTGATGCAAATAAAATGCTAGTCCTTTGACTCTGCTCGAATGTCCCATTAAGGTAAAATTTGGTTCCACAATCTCTTTTTTTTGGACTTCTTCACTATCTCCAGAGTTTGTATTTGATAGTATCCCTTGTGATATATCAAAAAAATTAATGGATCCATTCCCATTCCCTGTTACTAGCCATTCACTTCCTTCAATCAGGAGAACTTCACAAGCAGTTAAGGTAGATTTAAAATCAACACTGGCAACCGCTTTTGAAGTTTCTGTATGATACAATAAAACTTTTGAAGTCATCCCAACTACAAAGTAATCTCCGTTATGACACCACCGTATAAATTCACCATACTGACCTTTACTTTCTTTCTTATCAATTTTGAGAACTGCTGCTTTTTTGGCAGTCATTAAATTCCATAATATAATTGTATAATCCAGTGATACAGAAACAGCCACTTTTCCACTACCATGAATTGAAAAATCAGTAATGGGTCCTTTATGTCCCTTCAAGGTTGCGAATATTTCCCAGTCTTTCGTCCTCCATATGATTATTGTACCATCTTCAGAGGCTGAAAGAAGCCACTTCCCTGACTTACTAGTACTTTCATCATTCACATGTTCTCTTGAAAACTCTAGCTTCGTAATAGTACCCTGGTGACTTAATAGCTCTCCCAACTCTTTCCTTTTCTGTAAGTCATATATCTTAATGTGCTCATCTTTCGATCCTGTAACTAGATACCTTTGGGCGATGTCAATTGAGCCGATAGATAAAGAGTGTGCTTGAAAGTGAAATACTGGATGAAAGACAGGATTGCCTTTATGAAACACCAAAGACAAACACAATAAATTATGCTCGTAAGAACCTACAATTAGTCTGAAATTTATTCTATCAAGTTTCTCATCCTTGGAAAATTCGTCGTCCCGCTTATTCTTAGGATTGACGTCCATAGATCCACTTAATTCATTTTGTGTGTCTGTATTCTCTATTTTGTCCGTTTTTTTCAGTTTTGGACCCATTATTGCTGACGCTGCTAAATCCAAACTGAAAAAATTATGTGAGATGAGGTCTGATCTTCATGTCGTATGTCGCCTTTGCACGACATTGACGATGTTTTCTTTTGTGTAGTCTATTGATCTGTGGTCGCAACATTAGACACTCTTATTGGAGTTTTGAGCGAAAGATGGTTCAGAACCAAAAGACTCCATCTCAACATAACTCTATTTTATATATTTCTCCATTGATAGATCGTCGTTGCCATGATATTTTCGCGACACCACCAAACCCTTCAGCAACAACTTTCCAAACACCGGGCAATAATCAGTCACTGTTTTTGAACCTTGAACTGCAGAGTCTCTTAGAGAATAGACAGACCAATGAATTTGAGCCTTTGACTCAAGCAGAGAAATTGAGGTTGTGGAGGCATGATGCTTTTATGCAGCGCCACTATAACACGGCGGAGTTTATTGGAGATAAAGTTCTTGCCCTCACTGATGACCCTATTGATGCCTTTTGGTTGGCTCAAGTATATGTCAGTAGTGGTAATTATTTGAGAGCGAAAAACCTTTTAACAAGAAAATCAGAGTATGAGAGATCAGTGAGTTGTCGATATCTCGCGGCTTATTCCTTGTTTAAACTAGAGTTATATGACGACGCATTAGATCTAATAGGAGAAACAAATCCTTTCAAAAAGGAAGACATTGATCAAGTTAAAGGCTGCAGTGACGCAGGTATTAAATTGGAAGCATCTATGTGCTATTTAAGGGGATTAATATTCGCTAACCAAAATAACTTTGACAAGGCCAAGGCGTCGTATAAGGAGGCAGTCTTGGTAGACGTTAAATGCTTTGAAGCATTTAATGAACTTATTTCTAATAACTTAATGGCACCTAGTGAAGAATGGGAATTTATGTCTTCTTTAAATTATAGAGATGATAATGACGAGTTAATAAAGTTGTTGTATACAACGAAGTTAAGTAAATATTTGCATACTTCGAAGTTTGAAGAAGCAGAACAAGTGTTGAAAGAAGAGTACGACTTATCTAATAACAATGATTTACTATTGAGCAGGGCTGATTATTTATATGTACAATGTAATTTCGATGAATGCTTGGCAATTTACGAAAAAATACTATCCAAGGACCCTTTCAATTTCAACGTGTTGCCGAACTATTTGAGTTGTCTTCACGAATTGGGGGCAAAGAACAAGCTTTTTTTGCAGGCACATCAATTGGCGGAAAATCACCCTACTAATCCAATGACATGGCTAGCTATCGGGATTTATTATTTAACAATTAATAAGGTAGTAGAGGCACGAAAATTTTTCAGTAAGGCGACGTTGTTGAATCCCAACTTTGGGCATGCTTGGATTGGATTTGCACATACATTTGCCGCAGAGGGTGAGCATGAGCAAGCTATAAGTGCTTATGCCTTTGCAGCTCGTTTATTTCCTGGCACCCATTTACCTAATTTGTTCCTAGGAATGCAACATTTACAGGTCAACAATTTGAACTTGGCAGAAGAATATTTGATGGTAGCCTATCATATATGTAATACTGATCCTTTGGTACTAAATGAGCTAGGTGTAATTAACTTTTACAAAAATAATTTAATGAAAGCAGAAATATATTTTGAAGAAGCCTTTACAGCTGCTAAGCACTTAAACTCAGACTCTAAAATTTGGGTATCTATTCATGCGAACTTAGGTCATGTCTATCGAAGATCAGGTCATCCATACAAGGCGATCGAATGTTTTGAACAAGTACTACGGATCAGCAACGAGAATGATCCTAATATACTTTCCGCGCTTGGCTTAATTTATTTGAAATTAGGAAAATTGTATGAAGCGATTGATGTCTTGCATGATGCCTTGGCCATTGCCCCTTCCGATTCTGTCGCTGCCGATCTCTTGAAGAGAGCATTGGAATCTAACAAGGTAAATTCGTCCTATTTTTTGAAGAATACGGGAGAGACCCTCTTCAACTTGAATTTACCAACACTAAACTATAGAAATCAAGCAAAGAAGAAAAATGACGTTTTGGAAAGTGGAGACCCCCATGCAAAGTATCTGACTCCTTTGAAAAAATCTCCCCAGAGAAATGATGGAAAGAATTCGACATTACATGGTGGTGATAGTCTTGAGCAAAGAACAGATATTCAAGATGATCCAAAAATAATAGCAGATATTCTTAAGAGAGGTGAAAGGTCCAGTGAAGAAGAAGACCTTGGTATGGATATAGAGAGTGACTAAACGAATGAATGCTTTGTGCTGTACAAAAATGTAGAATCGTTCCCCTTAATCAGCTGACCATATCTAATGACTAACAAAAAGCATCAGCAGGAGTAACTAAGGTGGGTTTATATAGCTGAATTTAGATAATATAGGCTTCATTCTTATTATTAGCATCCTACAAAGACAGTTGCCTCGTCAACGACAAGAAAAAACCACATGTATTTGTGTTCAACTTTGTGTATGATTTGATAAATCAGGTTCAAGAGATCAATGAATAATAACAAGCATGAACACTCAAACACCTATACTTGACGACTCTGCTTCCGAACTACCTCGTATACTATGCGTGAACTTTAACCAGGATCAAGGATGCTTTGCAATTGGACATGAACATGGGTTTTTAGTATATAATAGTAATCCAATCGATCTAAGG
Source organism: [Candida] glucosophila (assembly GCA_030572315.1). Classification (NCBI taxonomy): domain Eukaryota; kingdom Fungi; phylum Ascomycota; class Pichiomycetes; order Serinales; family Debaryomycetaceae; species [Candida] glucosophila. The sequence goes on along the minus strand of JAJLZR010000035.1, from coordinate 173,004 downwards.
GTAAAACGAGACTTCAAAGATGGTGAAGGGAAAGGGTTAGGTATTGGTAAAATAGCAATGCTTCATAGAACTAATTATCTTGCTTTAGTTGGTGGGGGTAAAAATCCCAAGTTCTCACAGAAGAAGGTGATAATGTGGGATGACCTCAAAAGAAAAAGTAGCTTAAACTTGAACTTCGATAGTCCAGTCCTTGACATTTTGCTATCCAGAATTAGAATTGTAGTGGTTTTACGTGACAAAGTAGTAATCCATAGCTTTTCTTCACCACCGAAGGTTTATTCAGTTTACGAAACTATCGATAATGAAGAAGGATTATGTGATATGTCGGTGGTTTCTGTCTCGAGTGATCAAGATGGTAATACGCAGAATGGAAATAGATCTCATATTTTGGCATTTCCTGGTCGGTTCGTCGGTCAAATTCAGGTAGTAGACATGTCTCTCTCGGGACAAGAAAAAAATGTGGTCAGCATCGTCAAAGCCCATAAGGCAAAAATTCGATGTTTAGCTGTCAACCGTACTGGGTCCCTTTTGGCCTCTGCATCTGTCCATGGGACAATTATAAGGGTACACTCAACAAAAAATACGGCCTTGATTCATGAGTTTCGAAGAGGTTTAGATAAAGCTACTATAACATCACTAAAGTTCTCCCCGGATAGCAGCAAATTAGCAGTCCTTTCGGATAAGAATACATTGCATGTTTTTAAAGTCGATGCATTTGAGTCGAATCAAGTTTTGAATCCTCTTCAGCGAGGAGAAAATAACAGGCATCACATTTTATCCAAAGTGCCTTTTCCTATCCCTTTTTCGGATTACTTCAATTCTACATGGTCCTTTTGCTCTGTGAATACAACAAAATACCACATACTTAGTAAGGACGAAGAAATCAATGACGTTGGGGCTATCGCGTGGTCTGGTAATGATAGCATAATCTTGATTTGGCAAAACAAGAAAATTTGGGAAAAATATGTAATCATGAAGAAAGCTGACATTTTACAATTCTCCGCGGATGACAAGGAAGAGAATGAGGCACAAGGCTTCACGGAGTGGGCTATCGAAAGATCTGGCTGGAAAAGACTTGATAGCTTCACTTAAGTATTTACAGGATGCGGTAATATTTAAATAAACGACACTAATCTAAAATCTCACATAGTAAGGGCTCAGGTAGTGCTTTTTCTTTTTCTGATTGAACGCTTTGCCATTTACGACCATGAAAATTTCTTACGAACCTCTTGGCGTTGTCTTGATCAGCAAAGCGAATGAGACTTATATGCACTTGTGTAATAGGATCGTTCATTACCGTAGTAATACAATCTGAAAGTTTATCCAAGCGGGCCAAATCAAAGTCCCACAACAACTTCGGAAGCGCGTGCTTAGATAAACCAAATGGTAAATTTCTTACCAATACCAGAGTTGACCGACGACTTGTATCAAATAACTCTTCCATAATGGGATACAGCGGGTCCATATCTAATTTCTCGTACACAGGCACCCTTGTCTTTGAATAACTAAGAAGCTGCTCCACTAATTTGGCTTTGCTAGGTGAGCTGCGGTAAATGTCCTGAATTGGGGTATTTCCCACATTCTTCCTCAACTTTACTGGCTGATTTCCAAGCACATCGTTGATTTTGGGATCCAAAAGCGGCGACAGCATGTATTTGAGTTCATTTGCCGTTGGCTCGACAAATTGCAAATTAAGCTCCATCCCATTTATCCGCTTTCCCCTAGTCTCCAACCAGTAGGCACATGCATGTTTAAAGCAGGGAAAGACCAAATAGTAATGTCCAGTGAACAAGAGATTTGCCGGATTTCTCGCCTTTATCGCTTTAAAATTAAGCCCTCGAATTAAGTTATAGGGTAATAAATATTTGCGTTCTCTATTAATAGGATAAATATGGTAGAAGTCCTCGTAACTGATAAAAGAATTGTAGCATTTAAATGCTAACACATTAGTCGCTTTTACTGTTTTTTGTTTCCCCCTAATGTCTACTATTGCTTCATCCAACGGCCTTTGTTTCCATTGATTTTCCAACAACCCATCTAAAATTGATTTTTCACCATCTTTATCTGTGATGCTTCCTTGGTCTCGTGCTTGTTCATAAAGATGTTTTCTCACTAGTGGCACTTTTTTGCTTGTTTCTTTAGATGTAACAGAATACAATATGTTCATTAGTCGTTCTGACGCCTTTTTTGCTTCTTTACCTTTCATTATCCCTCTTTTCAGCTCTGAATCGTTGAATCTCAAGTCAGATACCTGATTTATAAAAGTGTAGCACAAAACCTAATCGAGTAGTTTTTGTCCATCCGCAAGCAGATGTGTTATTTTTATTTTGTTGGTTCAGAAGATACGAAAAAAAAAACACGAACGATAGCAGAAGAAGAGTAGAAGAAGAGTAGAACAAACAAAGGAGAGCCAGGTAACAAGTCAAAGTGGAAAGTGTAGCTTTGTTGACGGTTTCACCAATTAATTAGCTTTCGTTTGTAAGAGGTCTGCGCAAATAGGATTAAGATAGAACAAAGATGCCGCCGGAGACTATTTGGTCAAACAACGGTAAAACGGGATATCAGAGCCAAATAAATGGAGAAAACCAAGTGAATCAACAGCAGAAGGTCTTCGAAGAGGGAGAACTCGAGGTGCCGCCATTGTTCGGCGGAGGCAGACATAGCCAATTGGCGTCGCTTAATGGATATGGGTTCGGTAGACGAGTTGCTGTTAATGATGGTAGGGAAACAGATAAGGGGAATCCGTTTGGATTGAAAAGAGGGTCGTTTTCGGCAATTACGGCGCCAGTGGGGGATAGTGGAGAAGTCACTAAGAGCTACAGAGTGACAGGAGGAAACCAGGGCTTCGACTTTGGTACGGCTTCTATAAGTGGGGGAGTTGCAAATAGACATCCACCACAAGATAGTTTCCTTCAAAAGTTTTCATCTGTGGCGGAAACAACCAGAGAATTGGAACTAGCAAATAACTTGGGGGCATTCTCGATTGATTCAGGAGCTGGATCTCGAAGGACTAGTGAAGTTAGTGCATTCAATTCTGTACCTCGTTCAGGATCTGTGAGCGAAAATCGTAATATATCAGTAGCTCGGAATCCCAAACATCAGTCGGTGAGCGAAAAGATAGATAACTACAATAAGACGTCGCCATTAGAAAGCTCAGCAACATTGTCTAAACCGCAAGATTTGAATGATCAGGTAGCTGGCTATGGTGCTAACACTTCCCCTAGTATTGGCAATGGTAGTTCCAATGCGAGCGCAACGCTGATATCAGCGAAAAATCCATCGCAAATGCCTTTCAGTTTCTGGGGTCCAGCTGCCATGCCTTCTTTTTCTCCTGCACAATTGCAATCACCTAATTACTTTTTTTCGGAGAATGGCGGTAGTACTGGAGCTGCAAAAGGGACAGCCAAACAAGGAACAATGTTGAATCCACTGTATGGAAATTTCAGTAATATTCCTGCTGAAGCATTTGTTCCACCTACTAATTTATCGCAATTCACCGAACCATATTTGTACGGTATGCATAGCCCATCGGAGGATAAGAATGCTGATTTCAAAGGCGTAGATGAGAAAGGTCGTTCGACAGCTGCAGGAGATGACGCGGGAGACAAGGCATTTCATTTTGGGGATACTAATATCAAAAATGGCCCTGGGATTGGTTTGGGTGATCCAAAGGGAGCTGGCGCAAATTTTATGTTTCAGCTGCCGTTTCCTCCCTACGGAGTGGTTCAACAATCTCCAGTGCCTAATGCGTCGTCAAATTCTCAGGTCTTTAATGATCCGGTTGTGTTACAACATGTTACAAATTACCCTTCGCCGTCCACCGTTCCGATAATGCCGCATCCTCATACTCGGCCTTCCCCTATGCAACCTACTTCTGTGTCTACGAACTCAGGTAAGCGTAAAGGTGGAACAAGAAATTTTGGTGGAAAAAGTAATAATCATATATATCGTTCACCGCTCTTGGAAGAAATTCGCTCGAATACAGAAGGCAAAGAATATTACCTAAAGGATATATATGGTCATGCGGTTGAGTTTACTAGGGACCAACATGGTTCTCGTTTTATTCAACAGAAGTTACCAAGAGCCAGCACAGAGGAAAAAGAAGTTATTTTCAATGAAATCAGAGATATATCATATGACTTGATGACTGACGTTTTTGGGAATTATGTTATTCAAAAATACTTTGAGTATGGCTCTCCAACTCAAATGGGAATCTTGTTAGAACATATGTTTGGTCACATTTATGACTTGTCATTACAAATGTATGGTTGTCGTGTAGTACAAAGAGCTCTCGAGTCTATTACTCTTGAGTGTCAAATAAAAATTATAACTGAGTTGAAAGATAATATATTAGTTTGTGCTAAAGACCAGAATGGTAACCATGTGATTCAAAAATCGATTGAACAAATACCGTTTGAAAATGTGAAGTTCATCGTATGTGCATTGGAAAGCCATATCTATCATTTATCGACCCACCCTTATGGATGTAGGGTAATTCAAAGGTTATCGGAATATTCAACAGAGGAAGATAGGTCCAAGGTACTAAATGAATTAAATAAATTTATTTTTTACCTAATTCAAGACCAATATGGTAACTATGTTATTCAACACACATTGGAACGAGGCAATTCTTCTGATCGAGCTGAAATTATGAGGGTAGTATTAGGTTCCGTGGTTAGCTTTTCCAAGCACAAGTTCGCATCTAACGTAATAGAGAAGTGTATTAAGTATGGTGATTTGGATCAGAAGAAAAAGATATTACATGAAGTCATGCTAGGTAACGAGGACTTTAATAAAATAGAAGTTGACGATAGCTCGCCCTTGGCCCTTATGATGAAAGATCAATATGCAAATTATGTAATTCAAAAATTGGTGGAGGGATTCGACGCCAAAAGTGACGAAAAACGAATTCTTGTAATTAAATTGAGGCAGTATTTGAAACAAATATCATTTAGAAATACGTACGGAAAACATTTAGCATCTGTGGAAAAAATGATTATAGTGGCGGAGACGGCTTTAATTGAAGCAGAAAGGTCGTCATGAATGAAGAACGGTACAAAGCAAAAAAAAAAAAAAAAAAAAAAAAAAAAAAAAAAAAAAAAAAAAAAACTAAGAAACAAAGAAAATCTGCTTATGTTAGAAGGAAAAAAAGATTCAAAAGGTTTGATGTAATTTAAGTTGTGCTATTGGATATCGATTTTTAAAGGTTAAAGCTGGATTAATATTTGCTTTGTATTTCGGTTAAATATTCTTTGAATTCAGTTCGTGCTGTGAAATAGGAAATAGATCAGTGTATATATTGCTGTTTACAATAGTTAAGAAATATCAATATAGCTTGTATAAATAAATATGTCGCTATTAATTTAACATTTATAAATAAGTATAAGTATATCACTTATATATTATGAAATGAAAGAATCTCACAACAGTTACTCTTCAATCTTGTATGATAGACGCATTCTATAAATTGCCTAAAGCAACAGCATTCCACTCACCAGATTTTCTCGGATCATATAGAACAAACAAAAAAAGAAAAAAAAAAATTGAAAACGACCAAGCTACTAACGCCGTGCCGTCATCAAAGCTTCTCAGTTAGACAGTTATTAGGATCCGTTACTTCATTGCCACTACGAAAAAAGACTACTTGGACAAAACACATAGACAGAAGAAACTATTAGTTTCTAAATGACCTGAGCCAACAAAGTCGTTGCGTCAATAATTTCATTGAAATTCAGCAGGATAATTGAAATAAAGGGCATCTACACCCACAGGACAAATTTACCGAAATCTTCTAAGTTATACGAATGCGGCATCATCTACTTGATCTTAGTAGCTTGTTTATCAAGAATTCCATTAGAACGGATTCCAATGGTACCACCAGGATGATTTCTTAAGAACATATTCTTTCTCTCTTCAATCTCAGAGTTTAATTGTTCTGCCAAAGCCATTATCATGGAGTCGCCTAACGCTAAAGTCAAAGTGGCAGAAACAGTTGGTGCTGGCAAACCGTGCATACTACTTTCATTCAAATCATCCGAAAGCCTTGCATAAATACTTCCACATACTTTTGGGTGGTCGCTTAAATATGACTCTTTCTTGCAGCAAATTAGAAGAATTCGAAGTGGCTCATGTAAGTAGGGAAGCATTTGTACCAATTCGGGAGTAGATCCACTCGCACTTAGTAAAATTATGGCATCATTTTCACGCAAACCTCCTATATCTCCGTGTAATGCTTCCGTCGCATGAAGAGTCTGTGAAGATATCGAGAGCGAATTCATTGTAGCCAGCAACTTGCTCCCTAATTTGAAGCTCTTTCCCACCCCGGCAAAATATATTCGTCCTTTGCGTTGGACTACTCCTTTTAATACGTCCAAAAAATGGGTCAATCTACTTCTTGAATCATCATCAAACTTATATTGATCTGCTAATTGCGATAAAGCCTCTGCTTCTTTACTAAGCGTATTTTCCACTGACTTGAGTACCAACAGCCCAATACCCTCTGATGTCATCGAATTCACTTATCTTTCTACACTTAGCACAATAATTTTAACTTAATCTAATACCGTTGTCTCCAACTTAGCAAGAATTACTAATACTGTAAGTACTGTATGTGACGAACCAATCTAACAAACCAATCTAACCTCGGCAGTCCTAAAAACAGCTCAAGTTTTTGCAAATCTTCCCGTTTTAACTTTTTGGATTTCAAGTAACTGTGAAGAAAACATATACTCTATCCTACTAGAGCTATATCTCTTCTATTTTTTCTTCAATATCGAAGTCAAATCACCCAGGAAGCCTTCTAAAAAGACGAGAGCGATGGGGCCAGCCGAATGGAAAATTTCACGTGATCCGTTCATTGATCTTTTTGACAAGAATTAGCGTTAATTTTGGTTCGCTAGATAAATGATAAGATACTGTCTGGGTAATTAAATTCTCTCAAATTCTTCCAATGGTAATAATCCCGACTGTAGTGGATGCCCGACAATTTCTTTCAAATTATTTATTCCAATTTTTTTCTTCTTTCGTTTTTCAGTAGTTTCGACACCTGAAACCAGGTATCGAAGAGATGAATCGAGAGCATATACGAAAAAATTGGAACTTAATTAGAGTTGCTGCGGTAGTCATGAATGGTTATCAAACGCTGCACTAGCAATGTATTCCATAAAGAAAAGGGGGTCGTGCAACTATGCTACAGCATCGTACACGCTTAAAGCCACACTTAAGAAAACGAAAAAATCGGTAATACGTGTATTGCCCAAATGCGACAGCTTTTGGGTCTCGACACTAAATAGTATATCTGGTCGATACCATACAGACACCATACATTTCCAACTGTAGCGCAAAGATTTCGTATATAATGTGTAGATATTTATATCTAAAGTTTTCTAGCTTCTAAGCGAAAAGAAAAATTGCTTCGATCAAGGGTTAATATTAGAAACAACGATTTTTAGCACGAACTTAGTAGAATTAGAATGCAAAAAAAAAAAAAAAAAAAAAAAAAAAAAAAAAAAAAAAAAAAAAAAAAAAAAAAAAAAAAAAAAAAAAAAAAAGACAGAGTGTGCTTTTACCTTGAAAGCCTCAACCATAAAGCAAGTCCATAATGAAGCACAATCCACCACCCCATGTGATATGCTGAAGAATTTTTTTCAACCATGCATGCTTGACGGAAAGAAAAGTATTACCACAATTGAAGCCCTCGGCTTCCACACCAATACCCCATTTAATGTTATTTCGAACTTTACATCCTTTCCAAAAATTCCACCACTTGAATCTCTGACAAGGGGATACCCTTAGTAAATTCTTTATTAAGGGCCCTTCTGGACCATCTATGTACTTGTGTCCTCCAATAAACAGATATTCCTGGCGAGAATCGTTTGATGGCAATTGCTTATCGCCCCAGAATCCCGTAAAGGATAACCAGTTGCCATAGCGTATTTCTCTTCCCTTGTGTTCAGCGTTTACATTGTTTTTACAAGGATACACACGCTTACCATCAAAGGTGTACCCTAGGTAATTCTTGGCAGGGTTCCACAAAGCACCGCGGTCAGTAAAATCTGATAAGATATCGTAAGGTAAATCATGCGGTTGTTGGCCTACAGAAACGTAGTTCGCATGAGTTCCTCTAGCTGCAAATAATATCGGTTTCCTGGGATTTAACTCGTATTTTTCTAGACTGCTATAATTGTAAGCCTGGCCACCACCATGAGCAGACATCCATACAATAACAGGCTTCCCTTTATAAAATCTCACAAGCGAATGTTCCCAATCACCTATGTGGTTCCCATAAGGGCCCGCCCCCATGACAAAAGGTCCTAAATTGAAAGAGTAAAAGTAGAACCAAAAGACATCAACCCACCCGTTGCCTTTGTCTACAGCAATCAACGTCGCCGGTGCATTCACTATTTTTCCATCAATCAAAGATGGCTCATTATGAACTCCCGTTATCCAGTCAGGATCCTTATCGAAATCTGTCAAAGAAGTCAAATATATTTTTTCATTTTTTGGTAGTTGTGACAAATCAGCTATCCTGATGCCAGATTCCGTCCCTCCCAAAATACTGCCATTGGCAAATTTAGCACAAAAATGGGTAACGTAGTCCCCAATATCATAAGGATAGTATCGCTCTTCCGTATATAGGTGGATTAATGGTCCGTATTCAAGAGCATAATCTGGTACTTCACCATTTTTGATAGTTCTTTCTTCTTCAAGTGGATTACTTTTTAGCGGTGGTAACTGATCCAGTCTTACTCTGTTCAATGACCTTTCGCTGTCAACACTTTCAATAGTGTTTATAATATAGCTGTCTTCTACGTCCCATCCAAACGTTTTCAGACATCTACCGACTCCTGCAAAAAAAATTACGAAAAAACCCCAAACTACTCTCATATCGTGATGAGGTTATTACCAGGCTATCTTGAGAACTCCTCAGGTATTTTAATTAATACTTATTACCTTATAGTAGCTCCCAAGAAAGAAGTACGTTCCTTCGCGAACTTTTTGTGTTACTACCATTAAACTTTTATTGAACTATGTAAGAGTCTTTCTAAGGACAATAATATTCATATGGTAGCTAGTGGTGAATATTCTAACTTGACTAATATTTACTAGTAGAAATTTCTAAGCATATTCTGCTCTTCATTAAAAAGCAAAAACCTGGTCACCAAGCTTAGAAACAGCTCTAGCTTTAGGAAAACCTAGAGCCACAGCTGCTTTCTTGATAGCGTTGACCATAGGTGGTGGACCACATAATAACAAATGAGCGTCTTGCTTGACAGAAGGTAAATGTTCTTCCATCATTTCTGCAGTTACGTATCCAACACCACCTTGCCAATTCTCATGGGGAGACTTATCCAAAACATAATGTATTTTCAACTTATCAGGATGCTCTTTAGCCATCATATCCAAGTCTAGTTTCAACAAAATGTCATCCTCGGTAACATTGGCGTAGATCAAACTTACGTGAGTTTTATCCTCCGGATTATTGACAATAGCCTTGATTATCTGATACATGGGAGAAATTCCGGTCCCACCAGCGACCATGCCTAATTTCTCCACCATGTTGGGACTCCAGTTGTAGAAACCTTTAGGTCCTCTGATATGGACATGGTCACCTACGGCTTTTTCGTTCAAAAACCTAGAAATAGCTCCTTTTTCATATATTTTGACCAAAAGTTCGAAATAGCCAACACAGTCATCGAGAGTAATAGGTGTGTAGGAACGCACCACTTCTTTTCCTTCCACTGTACCCGCAACCGATACATGCTGTCCGACTGGAAGGCCAAGTCTATCGGTACTTCTTGGGAGCTTAAACCTAAAGATCGTCGAGTTATGTGAAGCAGGCCTTTTTTCGATTATCTGAAATTTTCTATATTTCTCTGGATGAAGAACTGAGGTGTCTTTGTGATTCAACTTATAGAAATAGATAGCAACAAATGTTAAAATGATTGTACTTACAGTTGCCACCACAGTGATCGGACTAGCGTCCACTCTACCCGTATCGAAGCCCATGTTATTTCTAAGTTTGTGATGGGTTTTTCTGTATATAGACTTACCAGAGCTGCCTTATGATTTCTGAGGTTACCCGCCATATTTCCAATTATCACTCCGCTGTCGTAGATAAGCGATACGACTATCGGATTCGGGTTATTCTACATCGGATTCGGGTTATTCTACATGTGACGTAGCTTCTACAATTTACAATAAGATTAAAGCTAACAAAAAAAAAAAAAAGTCATTGAAGCTTATTTATAGATGGTAGTAGTCATTCCTCGTCACCTTCAGGGCTTTCCACATTCCATTGACAAATCATATCCCAACGAGATCCTTTCGCGTTGATGCTTACGTACTTCACAAACTTCATAACAGAGGGATCACGAAGCATTAAGCAAAGAGAGTTCCATTTGCATTGGCTGCTGTATAAAACACTGTCATCGTCAGGATCAGCAGCTCTGTAAACAGCAGGGTCATCTTTGTAATTTTCATCTTCGGGGTCGTTCATGGCCACGCATAATTCGTATCCACCGTATTCGCCCAGATCCCAATTCTTAGGGTTTGTGGCTGAAGGAGTAAGATTGAAAGTAGCCTCTAATAAGGCATCCAAGTCTTCGGTATTAGGTCTTGCTAAATTTTTACCTGTTGGCGTGGCGAGAATATAATCTTGACCGGGCCTGAATCTTCTTGCCATAACTTGATCGGAAGTAGGCACTAAACCGCACACTAGTCGAACCCATTTCCTAAATGCAATAGACCTTGAGAAAGAAGCCAATTCCGTCAACATAATGTCACTTCTTCTTTTGGAAATTTTGTGCACTAATTCAAAATTAGGTGGTTCCCTGGTGCCTATTTTATTGACGCGGTGAACGCCTGCTTCTGACAACTCAAAGTTAGTAGTTCCATCAAGATACAAATACCTGTGCTTATGAGGTGGAATGCTACATTTCCAAGGGAAAGTCACTTCCTTAGAATTGGACGGACTCTTTTCTTCGATTTCAGTCTCTTCTATTGCTTCTTTCAAAGCTTTTGCCTTTTCCTCTTTCAAAATGCCAGTAATATCTAAAACACAATCCTCGGTAAATTGCTCACGAAGCCGTTGAATATAGTCCGATTTGAGATAGAGAGGATTTATAAAAGAAGACAAATACTCAAGCTCGTCCTCAGCAAAATCATCAGGAGTGCTTGCATGAAGCTTTTGCTCTTCAGCCAGGAAACTCAATCTTGAGAATTTGGGGAAATCAAATTCTTGCAATTCCTTACTTTGCAATTGTTGCAATGTGCTTTGTGCTTCTGTTTTTTCTTGTTCACCAGGTAAATATCCTTCCTCGCCTTCTTGAGGTATATGAAACCATCCCTGTATTGATATACGCTGCTTGCTTGCCCTCACTTCTTCAACATCGTGAAAGGAGAGACCTGGTTGTACTGTGAAAAATGCAATCTGATTAAACTGTGGAACTATTTTGCACTCAATATCTGTATGTGGAACATTTGGCACCATCGATGGAAAAAGTCTCAAAGCACCTCCATAACTTTCTTTCCACACTCTATCAGGCTCTGGTAAATATAGAATAAAGCTTAATCTCCGGGATCCTATCACATCATCATGAGGCAACAAGTGACATCCTGACGTATAGATATTGATAGACATATCCGTTTTGGTTCCACTTAATTTACCGCATCCAGTTACCTCCGACATTAAGTCTCTGAATTGAGCAGAGTATATTGCCGCTCTGAGTTTATACAATGAAGGCAACCTTGAAAGATCATTCCAGTCCAAGCCAGACAAATTAGCTAAATCTCCTGATTGATTCACCTTGTAGATATCGGTTTCCTTTGGTGTAAACGCAATTTCATTAAGCACTTCGCTTCGTACCTTCCTTAACAAGCCATCATCCATGAGATGCTCAATGGAACCCCAGTGATAGGGTTTACTACATTCTATCTTTTTTTGCAATTCTGCTTGGAAGCTTTGTTCCCAAATTTTGGAGCTAAAAAACAGTCGAATTTCGTCATTACTAAATTCAGCCTTGAACTTCTTTTCATCTTTCTCTTCGCTACCGAAAGCGTTCCTTTTTTCTACCATGACGACTCAGTATTGTAGTCGGATGGATGCTGCTAGATTTTTTTTTTTTTTTTTTATTTTTTTTTTTTTTTTTTTTTTTTTTTTTTTTTTTTTTTTTTTTTTTTTTTTTTTTTTTTTTTTTTTTTTTTTTTTTTTTTTTTTTTTTTTTTTTTTTTTTTTTTTTTTTTTTTTT
>JAJLZR010000035.1:108265-160656 GCA_030572315.1 [Candida] glucosophila | reverse complement strand
ATGTTTCAGCTGATAAAGGCTGGATCATTCAAAAATTTGGAGGAACATCAGTTGGAAAATTCCCTGAAGTGATAGTAGAAGATATAGTGAAAGCTTACAGCAAAGATTATAGAGTTGCAGTGGTATGTTCTGCTAGATCATCTTATACAAAAAGCGAAGGAACTACTTCTAGATTATTAAGGGCAGCTGAATGTTCTATCCAGAACGGAGATTATAAGGTTATCTTAAATGTCATAGAACAAGATCATGTAGAAAGTGCAACCGCATGTATCAAAGATCCAAAACTTCGGAAAGAATTAATAGAGAGGTTTCAAGAGGAAATTCAAAAAGCTAGCCGTTTGTTGCAAGCGAGTCAAGTCATCGGGGATATGCTTCCAAGGACAATGGATTCAGTAATGTCAGTTGGTGAAAAATTGGCCTGTCTTTTTATGACGACCTTGATGAAGGATTGCGGTTTGAATGCGGTATATATGGATTTGTCAGACCTTATTCCTTTGGATCATGACATGTCAAATGGATTTGATGAATCGTTTTATAAGTTTTTATCTACTAGACTAGCAGAGAAAATTACATCCGCAGATGATGATGCAATTCCTGTGCTTACTGGGTTTTTTGGTGTTGTCCCTGGTGGTCTTTTGAGTAGTATTGGACGGGGATATACTGATTTGTGTGCGGCATTAGTAGCAGTTGGTTCTCAGGCAGATGAGCTACAAATCTGGAAAGAGGTCGATGGAATATTTACTGCGGATCCAAGAAAAGTAACCGCGGCGAGGTTATTAGAAAGTGTCACTCCCGACGAGGCGGCTGAGTTGACTTATTACGGATCCGAAGTTATTCATCCTTTCACAATGGAACAAGTAATAAAAGCTAAAATACCCATCAGGATAAAAAATGTTATTAATCCAAAAGGCCAAGGGACCTTAATTTTCCCTGACAATGTAGGTAGAAAGGGAGAAGAAACACCACCCCATCCTCCAGCGGCCTTCGAAACATTGTCCAATTCATATATTAAGAAGCTCAAAAGAAGGTCTGCTACTGCAATTACTTCTAAACAAGGAATTGTTGTTCTTAATGTACACTCAAACAAAAAAATTATATCTCATGGTTTCTTGGCTCACATTTTTGTAACACTAGATAAATTCAGGCTAGTAGTTGATTTAATTTCTACTTCGGAAGTGCATGTTTCCATGGCATTGCAATTACAGCCTGATCAAGAAGTTGCCTTAAGGAACGCAATAAAGGAATTGAGGACTATGGGAAGTGTGGACTTGACCCGAAACATGACCATTATTTCGCTCGTTGGTAAGCAAATGGTCAACTTGATTGGCATCGCAGGTCATATGTTCAAGGTTCTTGCTGACGAGAAGGTCAATATAGAAATGATATCACAAGGAGCTAACGAAATTAACATATCGGCGGTCATAAACGAAAAGGACACTTTGAAGGCTTTGCGATCTATTCATGGTCAACTTTTAGAAAAAGCTCCCGAGTTTGCTGAAAGCGAAAGTGCAGTTGACTTAAGACTAGCATCGTTAAAAATAGAGGAAAATTAGAGTTGGAGTAAAGGATGATTGACCGAGAGGACAAAAAAAAAAAAAAAAAAAGAATAAATAAATATATATATATAAAGTAGAATGGTATATTTTTAGAATTAAAAGATGAGAGGTTGAATTCAGGATAAATATTTTGACATAAGCTAATAACAAAGAGTGTAAAGGTATGAAAAATTTTTATATATCAAAATCTTCAGACTCCCTCTGTGCGTGTGAGTCATTACCCTTCAAAGACATGTCTTCGACTATACCTTCTAGATTCACGACGGAGTTCTCCAATAACTCAACAGCCAATTTGTGATAGGCTAACTGTGCTTTCGCTAATTCAAGAATTTCTTCCAAGGGTTTCACGTTTGACGCAACATTCTGTAAGATGTTCATGGCATCTTCGACTGCATTAGCAAAATCATCCTCAGCATTTTCCAAAGTCATACGCAACTGTGGCTCTTTAGTTGCATTTGAGCAATTTCTTAAATTGAGCCTAGCGAGGTCGTAATCCAACCTTTTTTTCTCAACACTTCTTTGAATATTGTTGCTTTGGGCAAACCACTGACGTAAAGTCGTAGCAAATGGTGAGTTGAACTTGGAGTAAATTAATTGATCTTGATTCAATCTTCCATTCGCAATTTTAGTCAAGTTGGATGAATAAAGGTCCAAACCTTTAACTAATGTTTCACTTTGTTCGCCGTCGCTTGTTATATGCGACCCACTCGTAGCCCTAGCTAAAGCATGGTAAAAGGTTTTTGGTGGTTCGGGTTGCCCTGCATCAGAATTGACTAGAGCTTCTTCAGCCGCAGTTGCCGATGTCACTTTAGATAGATTGGAAAGTCGAGAACTCAAATTTTTACTGAATTCCGAGAAAGATTCTTGTAAGTTAGTTGGATAGTCATAACACTCATTTTCATAATTTCGAGTCACCTTCAAGACATTGTTATACAATTTTTCTAATCTGTTGCATTTTTCTGCTAGCTCTAAGTACTCTTGTGGTAGTTGACTAATGTCTTCATCTCGAACATTACCCATTCTCTCTTGCATCTTTCGTGAAGTCCTCTGTGCCATTGGCAAGAATTCATTACTAAATTCATTGCTAAACCTACTTCCAAAATCTTTCAAATCTTTTGTAACATTACTGAAATTAAACGCCATTATGCAAAGATTAAAGCTACTTATTACCTAACAATTGACCTATAAATATTGATAGAGTTTATGCGTGCATGTCATCAAAAATTTATTACGCGAGTTATCAAGTCTGCTCTACATCAGATCATCATTTAAAATAGAGTCATCCTCTAGGTAAGCCATCTCTTGACAATCTCTGTATTCATGTATTGTGTGTATAACACTTTCTCTGCATTCATTGAATAAATCAAGGACTCTTGCTCGATCTTCCTTATCATTCGATTCTGTGTAGTAATTCACGTAGGCTTCTCTTTTCGCCAAGAGATCAAATTGTTTGATTACCTTACTCAAAAAATGTATTATTGATGTATTATTCGACACCTGTATTCCATTAAGACTTTCTCGTTTTGCATTTTGGCTTGGAAGGTAAGGCGACCTCCGGCAATTAACCACATGAATGGAAGAAGAAGTCCAGGGAACAAACTCTATACGCTGCTGTGCACGAATACTGCCCTTTCTGATTTCTTGTTGATCGAGGTTATTACCAATGAGGTAATTCATGACAGAAATATATTTTGGTGGATATCCCACCTTGTTCATTTTGTAGCGATCATTAAGAAGTTCGAGCATCATATCATACTCGTTATGACTGGTAAAGTTGGATCGTGATACCCTTTGGTCGAAGCTGGAGAGATTGGCAAAAGGAGCAATTGACATTGACAAGAACTTTAAATCAGGTGTTGGCACGAGCGTGGACAAGATAGACTCATTTGAGGTATACATATAAGAAGGGAATCGCAAAGGATTCGACAAAGTAGCCAGAACAAAAGCTATTAATTTGTTGGCTCCCTCGAATGCATTGTTGCTCTTTTTAAATGGATCGTTATGAACGGGAGACGAGACACCAAATAATGTATTCTCAATAGTATTTAGAGAATCATTGTCAAAGGCAAAAGTGGCGTCGCTATAATCAATTAAGCGTCGCAATGTCAACAAGGTATTATAAGGTTGTACAACCACGTCCGAAGTCTTCTCGTTTGATGGAAAAACCAGAATCGTATTTAGCGTCTTCTTACTACCATATCTATCACTTAGTAATTCTAACAACAAGGACCCCACTCCTGATCCTGTGCCTCCAGCAACACTATGTACAAGTTGAAAATTTGACAAATTCTCACATTTATCACACTCTCGATCTATTATATTCATTAGTTCTTCTTGGTATTGCAAGCCGTAAGAATATCCATGCTGCCAGTTGTTCGCTGCCCCGTTTCCCTGTTCACTAAGATGCACATTCCGTGGATTAAACATGGGCATTGTTGATGTACACTTTCCAATGACTGACGGTTCTAAATCTATTAAAATTGACCTCGGGGTAAATTTATTTGAGTTAGAAACATTAAAAAACAAGTCCGGACAGTCATTTCTATGTGCATCGCCCCAATTGCTGCTATTTCCATCTATGCTCTGTTCACTCTCTTGCGGTTCAGGCTTTGGTGTCCCATCAGGTAATATACCATGTTCTGCACTCAATTGATTCCAATATTGAAGACCAACCTGATTTCCGCATTGACCAACCTGAAGTGTGATTGTTTCTCTATACCATGTTAGAAAAGTCTTTCAAACACCTTTTTAAATTTACATACCCCGGCATGCTAACACGTTTGCATGTATGTAAACAAATATCCAA
Source organism: [Candida] glucosophila (assembly GCA_030572315.1). Classification (NCBI taxonomy): domain Eukaryota; kingdom Fungi; phylum Ascomycota; class Pichiomycetes; order Serinales; family Debaryomycetaceae; species [Candida] glucosophila. The sequence continues at coordinate 156,294 of JAJLZR010000035.1, read as the reverse complement.
ACAGTAACACGCTTTAATAAGATGATAGACAAAAAAAAAAAAAAAAAAAAAAAAAAAAAAAAAAAAAAAAAAAAAAAAAAAAAAAAAAAAAAAAAAATAGGATGCGGAAGTCGAACCAGCAAACATCTGATAGCAAAATAGAGACACTGGACCAACTACACTACCAGTGTTTCTCACAAAATATTTTGGGCTTCATCCTATGCCGGCACAGAACGGGATAGGATCTTGCAATATCATTGAGTAATTCCTAAGTTATTTGTATTTCGCAACCTTCCTACTACAGCTTTTCGCATGCAAAGTTGCTCTACCCACTCTGTTTTGTACACCACTCTATCTTATCCTTAGGTGACGACTTACAAATAAGCACCAATGCCAATGTCCACTTAATCTCCTCATTTTCTAAAGCTGCAAGTTTGACATGTCTTCTGGATTTAAAAGCCTATCGGTAATAGAAATACCCACATAAATAATAAAGACAAGGTAACCCAATCATATTACGATAAAGGCTCGTTTCTGCATCACAAACAAATATTGCGCTCGGAGAAATAATAATTTTCATGTGTTCCATCACAACTGTATAGCAATTTCTTTTTCTTAGAGTATGTACGTTTGATGTCATCCATCATTCATATGCACTCTCTTAATTAAATATCGAGCAAATAGTTAGTAGAGAAGAGCTTGATTGGGACAAGTTAAAAAATTGGACTGTGCCCAAAGTCAAGTACAAGATTAGCATATGGCAGATGATGGGAACCTACATAATCTTTGGATTATTGTTCCTAATTTATTGGCTAATTCTTTATTTATTAAACTGGAATCCCAAGATTTCTGTCAAATCATTAGGATGGATGTCGCTAAACGATATATCTTTGAAGCTAGACAATGCGGTTATTTCTATAGCTAAGTTAAAATTCACTTTTAATCTTTTCCGAAGTAAGGATGCAACTAGACGACTAGTTAACGTGGAGCTTCATAATGTTAGTATTTCGAAAAAAGAGACAAGATCTGATGACAAAGAAATGCATGAAACTAAGGCAATGGGCCTTGCTATTGATGATCTTCTTCAAATGAAGGTGTCTAAATTTATGTATGAACTAGTTGTTGTGAAAGTTCTAAATCTGTTTAATATAAGGCTTTATCACATGTATATCAACGATGTTGATCCAAACGGCAAAAAAATTGTGTTTGTGGACATGATGAGATTTGAAACAGTTACTAATGAAGTATTGGGTAATCAGATTACTTTGCAGGTAGTTAGTGGTTGGTTGCAGAATACAGAAGGCAAGATAGGTGAACACCTATTCCGAAATATTGAGGGAATAATACGCTACGATTTGGTGACAAGGTGTCCGTGGTATGAGCAGGACTCTTTGATTGTAACCATTTCAAATATTTCTTTTACGTTGTTTGTTGGCAGGTTTCGTATTCCTCTTGATTCTATAGTACTGTTTGATGCACCAAAAAAGCAGGAAAACGGAAGTATGATAACGGAGGAAAACTTAAATGCGATATGCCGGCTAACGAACATATTCTCTCATATAGACATAATGTTGGAAAATACTTATTTGGCTTATGGTAATTTTGAATTAGAGATTTCAAATATTCATATTCACCAGTCGTTGCCAAAAGATGAAGAATTATTCGGAGAAGCGTATTTAGGTTCCATTTTTTTATCATCCTTATATGTGAATATGCTAACTCTTAGCCATAAGGACTTCGTTTGCTTTGAATTACCTTCTGGGTCTCTAAGGCTGGAAGCGAATATCAAGGAATTATTGCTATCTATTTTTAAATATAAAGGAGATCAAAATGTTGTTCAGGAACTATTTGACAGTTTACTCTTCAAATGTACAGTTTCAGTTGACAGACCAACAATTCATCTATATTACGATCAATTTGATCCATTGATGAGATTTCTTAGGATTTCACGTTCAGAACCTCAAGAGACGAATTCTTCTGGGATTCATCGTGCCGAATTTGTAAAAGCATTTAAGAAAATATCGATTAAGTTTTTGTGCGTTGATATTACGTTGTATTGTCATATGCCACTGTTCGACAGTTCTGAGTTTCATAGAAACTCAAAACTGAATATACTTATTTCCCATAAAATACTGTTAATCGAACTCAAGCTGAAGCGAGATATGAAAAACAAACCTACTCGGTATTCCTCGATAGACGGAATACTTAACATTAAAAATATGAGAGTTGAAGCAGTAGACAACATAATTCATTTTTCACGAATCACTTCTTTGGCAAAATATAATGTTGTTAAAAATAAGCTTGACTTAAAAGTAACAAACAAGTTCATGGAAATGCGCTCGGTTAATAATGTTTTCTTTATTTTGATAAAGAACTTAAGAAATCGAGCTATTAAGATCGACAACGAGATTTTTGCGAGTGCAAACATACAAACAGAAACTAATGATGATCACGTATCTGATGGCATGGACAGCGTTTACTTAAATTTGTTTGAGGTCTTACCGTCTTTTATTAATTCCATCCAAGTTAGATTAAGTTCGATCGAGGTAGACATTCTATGTAAGGATTGTCTCCCTTCGACGATAGTTGATGATCCATTTTCAAATACCAAGATTGACTTGGCAGATTTTAAGCGTGGATTACGATTAAATATTGAAAGATTCCATTGTGACTATGATAAAGGTAAAGAATTACTTGATAGTAGTATACTGAATGTGTACCTTTTCACATTAAATGAAACGATTGAAACTAAAAATGACTGTGTGCTTCAAGATAATGAAAGCAGCAGTTCATCCCACTTTAGTGACCTTTCAAGTTTGGAAAGTGAATCGTCTGTTTCTATCCAAAATGAAAGCACACATCTTTATAGAAAAACATTGAGTGTTAGAGATATCAGTCTATGCAACTGCAGAGGTCAAAACTTTTTGGAAGAAGAAAACGATGTCAACAAACTTTTTTTTAAAATTCAAGAAATTGATGGCTATCTTAACATCTTTTTCACATGGAGCATTATCTATGCAATGTATTTGTTGAGATTTTTTTCGCCCACCATTGAAAGAAGTTGTTCGAAATCAACTATAAAACAAATAAAAGGTCCTCCAAAAGTTTTAAATCTAAATGGTCTAATCTGCTCAACCACTGTTGTGACAAACTTGCCAAATAACGTTGACGTTTTATTAGAATTAGACAATATGAGGGTACAGAATGTCTTACAAAACAAGAAAATTAGGAGCAATACTGCTAGACTTTTTGTAGTCCAACCGGCGACGAAACTTTGGAGTCGTTTTGTATCAGTCATCGAACCAGACGTGGAATTTCTTGACCAGACTAAAACAAGTGATCCTATAATTGAAATCAAGGCTCATGGAATAGAGGTTAATGTTCCTCATCAGTTTTTATTTTATACTGTAATCGACAATTTGATTACATTTGTGAAGGCTGTAAAACAGATTAAGTTCAATTTTGAAGGTTCACCGTTGCGACAGATTCCTCGTTTAATGCCTTCTGAACTGAATGGTATCCTGTTACCGACTACAAATCTTAAAACAAGTTTTTTTAGTCTTCATTTAGAAAGTGATCCTTTTGAAAGCGAACTTTCTTTCATATTCGAACTTGGATTATTGGAGCAAAAAGAGCGTTTGCGTATGCAAGAATTATATCATATAAAACAGGAGCAAATATTAAGGGATACATCGTCAACTGTTGATGAGTTCGCTGAACTAATGGAAAAGAGACCTCTGGATAAACATTTCTTTTCAGGTTCACAAGTAAGATCGAGACCAAGAAGCTTTTCTAATGAGCTGTCACCACACGTATCATCCCTTCCTCATTTAGATAAGCACGCGAACTCTTCACGTCACCGTGTGACTATTGATGACATACCCACTACTCAAAAGTATTTGAGGAAACATATTCCCTCCGATGAAGCCCACGAAAAACTAAATGCGGCGAAAGAGAAATTACATGAGCAGTTTTCTACGTCTTGGATCCAAAAATACAAAAGATTTCGAAAAGTCAAAATTCAAAAATGGAAAAACAAAGCTAGGGCTGCCTTTGATGAGAGGGATATTAATCCAATCGTTAAGAAGAAGTTCAAAATATTGGATTTTTCAGCCGGACTGCCGATGATCTTTTTCTTGTTGAAAAGTATAGATCTTTCTATTGAAAATGCTAGGTTAGACAATATTGATGACTTTATTTATAAACATGCTAAGGGACAACCTAAATTGAAATATTCGATTTTAATTCCTGTTTATATCTCATTAAAATGCAAATCCTTTCACACATTTTTGAGGGATTACCCTTTACCCTTATTATCGATACCTCAAAATAAGGATCCACTGGCTAATACTATGGATTTAAGTGGTAATTTGGTAATAAATGAGAAATTAGTGCATACTGAAGAAGAAATAAGATTCGTCGATGTGCCTTTTTCTCCAATTGTATCCAAATTGATTAATTTTGTTCCTGATAATTTCTATTCATGTAATATACCCCGTACGTTGTCGCCAGTTAAAGTGATCCTTGATATGAAATGCTCATTAAAAACGGATCTACCATGTGTTGTGACATGGTCTAAATCTGACCAACCAGCTTTGGTATCGGCTTTCGGAGCATTTGATACGTTTACCAAGCCGAAGATAGACGATAGTCCTATTGGTATCTGGGACAAGATTGCTTTGATGGCTCATGGCAAGTTCGATTTCGATATAGCTAACGAGCTCAGGTTGCATATTAAGTCGGGTTTTAGTCCTTATGACATACTTGGAAAAGCATCAGGATTTGCTTTTTGCTGGAAAAATAATGTTAGCTTGAAATTCAATCCAACTGGTAGTTCAAAGCAATTAGTGTCGCTTGATAGTGATGAATTTCATTTGGGCATTCCCAAGTTTACTATTGCTGGTACCCAAGCTTGGGATGTGTTGAATGATGTTGAACTTATGGAGTTTTCGAGAATTCAAAAACAAGTAATTAGCTTGCACTCTCCTGAACGTGTATGCTGGTCGTTAGGACTTTTCTTCGAACGAAATAAAAATAAGGTGGAAGAACTTTCAGATAACCAAGAAAGGGTACTGGTTTTCAAGCCCCACTATGATGTATGTGTTACTAAACCTAATCCTAAGTGGCATCCAGATTCTTACTATGGATTCAGATCAGATTATGTTCACATATTATTAAAAGTTGAAAGTAAATCGACAAATGGAAAGACACATAACGCAGCGTACTTTACTCCTCTCGCATTTCATTATTTCTTCTACTGGTGGAAATGTCTAAAGCATTATTCGCCTGCGCCTGTTAAAAGGGGAAATCTTTTCAATAAAAATCCTATCGATTCGAACAAGTTGAAACTTGGTCAGCATGTTTTTACTGTGAAGTATCAGCTTGTCTTCGAGCCACTATTTATAAGTCATCTTTATAAGCATTCTTCGAATGCTCATTTGATTGATAACAACAAGACAGCATTCTTAGGTCTTAAAGGAAATTTTCAATCTTGTGTCATAGATCTTCACCAAAAAAAGGAAAAAATTCGGTATATTAATCAGAAGTTAGGCATCGACAATCAATTGATGCACCTTAGGATGACAGAGGCGGGGGTTGATATCATTGATTCTGATATCAGAGTGATGGAAGCTACATTTAACGAAAAATCGATAATAAGTTACCTTGCATCTAGCCTCGAAAACGAAAATGGTTTCCAGGAGGAAGAAAGTATGGCTTCTGAAGAAGAAGAAAATATCCCCGATGAATTTATTCAATATTTTAAAAATATCGATATATTTGACAATGACAATGCTTGGGTTGATCCGGGAGATTATGTCGAGGTAGAGAGTGATTTCTATAATAGGAAAGCTGATATAAAATTGTTGCCCTTTTTTTCAGCGCCTAGGTTTCTTTATACGAGAAGCTTTTTCTTACATAAAGAGGGGGCTTTTCCCTTTAAACTAGAGACTGTTAACGATTTTCATGACTGTTTGATTTCTAAGGAGGAGCCAGAGAGTATAGAAAAGACTGTGTTGGAAGAAAGGAGAGAATTTTTGGAAAAACGACTTTTTGAATTGAAGAATCAAAACTATAACATGCTCAGTCCGAATAATGAGAATGTTACAGAAGTTGAAGTTGCGAAATGGATTCGCAATCTTCAGGATAGGTTAAATGTAGTTGAAAGAACTCTAACTGAACTTGTAGAATTTGGAGAATTTTTGAACTGCAAGAAATTTAAACGTTCTTCGATAACGGGAAGTGAGAAGAAATTTTCTGAACACTTTGCCGATATATGTGCCTTCCATACACGAATGCATAAGTATCATAATCGGTACAAGCTAGATAGACCTCGACTTGAGTGGAATAATTGTTTGAGAAATTACTGTATTGGTTATCTTCAAAAAGTCTCTGAAAGAAAATCAGAGGTTTATTATATGAGTCGGCGAGCAGTTACCTGGGTTGAGTCATTTATCTATAAAAGCAATAATCAAAGAGGTTTTTCTCTTGGCGAAGTGGACGTTGATAAATTCTTTGATGAAAAGAAGCAGTCCCCAGGTGATGTCATCAATAATTTTTATAAACGACTCACTCAAGCTGAAGAAGGACTCGAGCATTCTTTCAACCATCTGATAGAATTTCTCAACCCTCAATTGTGACTCTTGAGCACAAGGGACATGGATGCGTGCACTATTTTGTTTTCAAAGAATATCGAATTGGGACTTATTGGCATAAACCGTAAAGATACTAGTGATATAATAACCCATGATGAATCTAATATATTCAGCAATCGCTTAGGTGCTCTTTTTAGAGACGCGCAACTATTCGTTCTCCGAAGACAGGACATTAAAAAAAACAATGCTTCGATTGAAGTGATGAACCACTGGCCGCCTTGGGTTACGGTAGAAAGTTTCTACGATACGTCATGGATAAGGGACCTGTTAGTACTTGAGCGTAATGTTCTATCGATTCTCAATGAGAGACCAAATCCCATGTCTTCTCTGTTGCAGGATGAAGCTCGTGGCAAAGTGCTTTACTTGAATTCATCAAAGATTGTCGTGAACGCTGATACCGTGCAGTATTCCGTGTTATACAACGTTGTGGTCGATTTATTGCTCTCCGTTAAGAGCAAGCCTAATAATAAGTTGCATATGCTAAACAAATTCATATCGCTTACAGATAGTGGTGATTATGAGGGGGTAAACAAGCGACTTCAAAAATTACAGAAAAATATTAGAGAAGATCGAGAATTGATTCTAAGGCTTGAGTGTCCCAGAATGTTTCTTCCCGCTTCTGAGAATGAGCTAAAAATTAAAGTTCAAATGCGCTTAGAGAAAAATAAATTGGAGTTGATACTTTTGATGAACTCCTTTGGCTTGCGTGGTTCTGATGAGAGAAGTTCGGGCCAACGTCAAAGAAGTTTGCGTATTTATCTCGACCAAATAATTTGGCATGCGTTACTGGAAGATGGCGAGCCTTTTATTGATATCGCGATTGCGAAGTTAAAATTCTTTAGCTTTTATTCTCCTGGGGGAGCGATCACTACTTTTGCACACGTTGGGATGTTACAGGCCTTTAATTTACAACAAGACAGTAGGTTTCCCGAGATATTGAGACCACTAAGGTTCACCGAGAACGGCGATGGAAATTCAGATGGCAACCTCAATTCAACTTCTCCGACTGTATCAGTCTCATGGGAATTCTTAGGTCGTAAAGGAGGCATTGGAGTAATAAAGCACGCTTCACTTTCAATCGCTCCTTTAGAAGTAAAGCTCGATTTGGACACCGCTAAAAAGATACAGAGATACGTATTTCCGGGAACTAGAAACAATGATGAGGAGATCAGTAAAGAGAATGAAATCCAAGGTAAAATTGATAACCAGACAAATCAGAAAGGTTGGAAAGCTCTTATTCCTAAAATAAAAGGCAAATTTCTGGGCGAAGAAGTGTTAACTGATGACAGCAGTAGCTCACTTTCTGCTATTCTTCATAAAGACCTGTCTTCTCCTGACTCTTTGATTCCTAGTGTAATGAAACCACAATTTCCCCACTCTAAGGACGAAAATGTGCAAGTTAAGGAAGAACTAAACCTAGTAATGAATAGGTCTTCCCAATTTGTATCTCTTGTATCCATGGAAATTAAAAGATTTGACCTCTTGGTCACTTTTGAAGCTCCAAGGCATTTAAAGCTTTTGAACGTTGACCGACTTCATCTCCATGTACCTGACCTCAAATACGGTAACCGAATCTGTACGTTTGAAGATATAACTACATTTTTACGAAAGGACGTGGTTAAAATAATTGTTCAACATAGTGGTAAAATTTTGGGAAATAAGTTTCGTCCTTCTAATAGCAAGTTGCAGCTCTCAAAGCCATTGAATCAAGTGCTGGATTATGTGTCTTACATTACTTTGAAAGATTTGCAAGAGGGTGGTCGTCCCAGAGATTCTTCAAGGAGAACAGACTAAATTAGTACAACCTGTCAATTTGACGCTTACTTAGTATAAAATGTGTATAATAGTATAGTGCATAAAGTGTATGATATCATGATAAAATATTTAATGGAAGTAGGATCCGGGCTGAAAGTCATCATTGACAATATAATATTGCGCGAGGGAATATTCGTGCACATAACGTTTCTAGGCAACCAAAAAAAAGGCCACTTCTCAGGAGATTAGGAGTTGAGTTGAAGAGTAGGTTCGATATGGCGTTATTCGGTGCACTTCGTGGGAAGGCATTGAGTACTTTTAGTCAAGTGTTCGAGAGAAAAAATAACACAGGACTTTCACGAGAACAATTATTTTGGTATGAGAATAATATACCAGACGGAGAAACGGTGATTGATGAATCGGAGGTGGAAATCGATTTTAAATCGCAAATAACTGGGGCAACTAGCAGGCCACAAATCACGCCACAAGGAACAATTTACTTAACAAAGCATTTTTTGGTTTTCCGAGACGCCTATGACGCTCGGAATTGCACATTTTCCATACACTTGTCAACAATTAAGAAAGTTGAGAAACAGACATCTGACTATTATGCTTTCAATTTATCAATAGCAACACACGGTAATATTATTTTGACGGTATGTTTGATTGGAATACGGTCGGACAGTGAAAAATTTGCGCAGAATTTGAAGAAAGCTTTAAAAGAGAACTTGCCGAACTTAGCAAAATTACAGCCCTTCATTCAGACGTGTTACTCAGAGTATTTATTATCAAAGAATAATGCCATTTCAGAAAAAATAGATCACTTACCCCCCGGTGGACTAGGATTAAAGTTTAAGTTTTTGGGCAATGCAAGGGAATTAAGGGATAGATCGAAGATGAAATTATGGTTCGATTATTTTAAGGATAACGGGCGAAATATTTCTCTTATAAGGACACCCATTTTCTCCAAACTAATTAGGGTGGGATTACCAAACCGATTGCGGGGAGAAATATGGGAGGTTTCTTGTGGGTCTATTTTCCTGAGATTTGAGAATCAAGGCATGTATGAAGAGTTGTTGGAATCAAATAAAGGTAAGCATTCCTTGGCCGTGGATGAAATAGAAAAGGATTTGAATAGATCTTTGCCCGAATACGAAGCTTACCGCTCACAAGAAGGTATTCAAAGATTGCGAAACGTCCTAACGGCATATTCGTGGAAGAATAAAGAAATAGGATATTGTCAGGCGATGAATATTGTTGTGGCTGCATTACTTATCTATATGTCTGAGGAGCAAGCCTTTTGGTGTCTCGATATTTTGTGCAATAGAATAGTTCCGGGATATTATTCTAGAACAATGTACGGAACCTTGTTGGACCAAAAAGTTTTTGAATCCTTAGTCGAAAACATGGTACCTACGCTATGGGAGAATATGATTAAGTACGATATACAATTATCGGTTGTCTCCTTGTCCTGGTTTCTCTCATTATTCCTTAGCTCCATGCCTTTGGTATTTGGTTTCAGGATACTCGACATATTTTTCTTACAAGGACCCAAGACCCTTTTTCAAGTTGCAATAGCTATTCTCAAAATAAACGGTGAAGATTTATTGCAATGCGAAGATGACGGAACGTTCATTTGCGTAATAAAGGACTACTTTCATACGCTTGATCAGCCGGCTAGTCCCAACCCACTAGGTTCTAAAGGTAAACCTATAACTAAGTTCCAAGAATTATTAGTCACCGCTTTTAGAGAATTTTCGGTAATTGATGATGCCTTAATCAAGAAGCATCGCAATAAGCACAAGGATACGATTCTTAATAATATATCGAGTTTCGTAAAAAGAACAGAGCTTAGAAATTTGCCGAAAGTGCACAATCTTGATGAAAGTGCCTTGGAAATGATTTACGATAGATATAATTCCGTCCTTGATGATTTCACGCCAGCTAGGGGAACCGAGTCAATGATAATGGGTTTGAATCCATTTAAAAAATTCATGGAGCAAATCTGCGACTGGGTTACAATTGCAGATGATAAATTATCAGTTTCAAATAATGGCGATAATTTTTTGTATCGCTTATTCACTCACTGGTCCTCTGAGGACAACGGCGGTTTGACTCTTGGAGATTTGGTTGTCGGTTTAGATAAACTATGTGAAAACGACTTAATGGCTACACTAACTAATTTCTTTGATTTGTATCAAGATGATAATGGGAGAATTAATAGGGATGATATTTTGCAAATTTCAGAGGACTTACTCTTCATAACCTCACCTTGGAAGAATGGTAACCTATTAGATCATATCACTAGCACTGTCATTGAAAACGCTGTTGCTGATAAAATTTACAATCTAAAGATACAAAATGATGATAATGCAGATAGTAAGGAGATCCCAATACCAGACGAGATTTCTATTGACAAGCAAAAAATTGAAAGTGAGCAAGTTGAGCGTTATCTTTCGGCAGCGAGCACGTTTATCCAACGAGCCTTTGAATACTCTTTGCCAGTTGAGGAAGCTCAATTGGTTAAAGATTTGCCAATAGACAATAGCATAGCCCATAATGTGGCGCTCAATCCGAACACACCTGTTTATATAAATCTTCCTACATTTCGCATGGTGATATTGGCGGATGAAACATACGAATTATTCTTCAGCAGAACGCTTCGAGAATCAATTCACCCATCTATACCTATTAGAGATAAAATCGATCCTATTCGTAATATTAGAGGCATGTTTGATGGCCTTTTGGCTGATGGACTTAAGGTTGCGAACAAAGTTCGTATTCGTATGGATTCAGCAACATCGAGCAATGTCTCAAGTAGCGTTGGTGATAACGGAAGTCGTGCTGCAAACAATAGAGGAGTTAAGGCACAAGAAGAAGAAGAAGAAGAAGAAGCCGATGATGATGACTTGGAGAGTCTTGATCCTAACGACCAAGATAATGATCTTCTATTACATGCTGAGGTAGACGTAGGACCAGATTCCAACGAAAAATCAAATCTAGGTTCTTCTAGCGCTATGAACCAAAGTTCAGATAGCCAGAAAATGGAAAACCATTTAGAGTTTCAAACTTAATATATATATATATATATATATATACAATTACATGGAAGATTTTTTTTTTATTTGTGTATGTAAATGTGATTCAGAATTTATGTAGAGATTAAATTGCTAATTATTCCTAGCAAATAGTTTTCTTAATTTTAAAAATTTTTTCTCTTTCTTATTCCTATTTTGGGTATCTGCCTCATGGCGGTCCTTCTGTTCGGCCACTTTTTGTTTATTAGCTTCCATAGAGGACCCCTCTTTATTTCCTTCGGGAATGTTCAGTAGAGCACCAGGACGTGATGAACTTTCAAATGGAGATCTCTCTAAATCACTAGGCTTAAAAACAGCTCCATTTTTGTCTTCATCGTCAGAATCCATGATTTTTGATTTAAAAAAAGCCTCCCCATTGACGTGTCCTTCTTGTGATCTCAGTATGTCTCTTAATGTAAGACGATTCAGCTCTTTTTGTTCCGGCTTAGTAAAAAATGAGCGAGGTCTTGAATTGGCTTTGCGATACAATTCAGCTGCTCTCTCCTTCAGGCTTTCCGACGCTTGGATCGTACTTGCGTGTGGAACTCTTTCAGACATACTGTTTCGCAAAGTCTTTGCTTTTAAAGGACTAAAAGCTTGTTCCTTTGGTGCACGTGCCTCTGTATTAGAAGGCGGCGGTGCTTGCACTCTAAGTGTTCTCGCTGTAAGACCACCAGATGGCAGAATAGGCCTCTTATTTTGAGATTCATGTCCCATAGTGTCCGCACTTTCTTTAGCATCAGGTGAGCTTTCAATGTGGCCAGATGGGCTGGCATCACGAAGAGGAGAAGAAGAAACCTTGGAATTCAAGCGAGTGTTCTCTGCAGTTGTAAGGGATAGGTAAGCCTGCTGAGCAGGATTAGGTTCGCCTGAAGTACCAGTAAGGGTATACGATGAATTAGAATTTTTCAAAGAGGACCTAGCAGGCCTTTTGGGGGATCTAGAATCATTTATTGACTCATTTGAGCTGGGCTGTACTTCAGAAATTTTAGAAGAAATTTCAGACGTGGGAACTTTTAGTCTAACAGAGTCTTCTTCATAAGAGTTGGAATCATTAATAACTTCAGGGTTTTGATCAAATTTTGGCCTTAACTTTTTGGCTAAGCTGTCCTCCAGATCCGATATGACATTCCCCAAACTCACTCCATTGTCATCATTTTCATCCGAACCCCCCGATTTCTCATTGTATTTTCCAATACTATGAGTTTCGTCCACAGAATTGCGCTTATCTAGTTCATCGACAAGAATATTTGATGCATCAATCGACGAGTTATACTGCTGGCTATCGAAAATTTCGGAATTATCAACGTCATCGGCCTCATAAACAGAACTATTAGCAACAGATGCTTCTTCCCCATTTATTGCAGGAGGTTCAGCCACCTTGGCCAACGGACTTTCGTTGCTAGCGTCAGAGACTTTTTTGTCCTTTTCGTCTACGTCACCCAGGGTTGGTTGCTTCAGAGCGTCGATATCATCTCGAATATTGCCATCGCTTCCTCCATTCCAGATTATATTACGTTTCTTGTCAACCTCGTCAACTGCAGCAGGAGGAAATGCGACAGGTACTTCCTCTTCTTCCTCTTCTGGTACCGTTTCAAATCCAAATCCAGCCTTCTCACGGTCACTTTCTTCCAAGATACGCATTTGCTCTTCCTTCTCTATCCTAGAAGCTTTTAAATTCTCATATTCTAGCCTCTTTCTTTCTAGGCCTTCGTTGAGTTTTTTTTCTTCTTCTATTTGTCTTTGTAATTCACTTAATGAATTATGCTTATCCATTGAACGCGTTGATGCTAGATTAGAGACTGGTGCATTTACAATACTCAGAGTCCGCAGACCTCCTCGTGAGCCACTAACATTATTAAAGGTCGACATCTGGGGTGGTCGGGGGGTGACAGATGTCATGGAGCCTGATCGACTAATACTAAGACCCTTACGAATCGAATTGGAACGCTGGATGTCCTTTTTCAAACTGCTTTCCGGCACCTCTACCACCTTGATGCCATTAGGTGAAGGTATATATCTTTTCACAATTCTTGGTTGCTCCCAATTAGTTGGCTTTTGACCTTGCAAGGATCCCGTAGAAATCGAGTGGGACAACTTAAGGTCGCTTATTTGCGTAATATTATTATCGTAACCTCTCCCTTTTTCTGAATTGCTCTCAGGTTTCAAAGTGTTTGAAGAATTGCTTGCACTCCGCCTTGCGGATATATAAGGCTTTTGAAAAGTCCTTGTTCGTGCTTCGCTTGCACTGTTCGTCTTCTTCGCCCCACTTACACCAGAGCCCACATTCGAATAACTAGGAGAACGAACAACTTGGGGTGTCGTATTGGTTTTATTTCGTGAACTATTCTGTCCAATATGGAGCGCTGCCGCAAGCGCATTCCTGTTAGGCTTTTGACCATCTTTGAGCAAATTGCTGGCTTCATTATCACTCCTATATTCAACACGACTTCTACGCTTAGAAAACATTTTTTCAGCTGTCTTCTTCCTAGACACTCTCAATGCTTTCTTAAAACTATTTCACACCCCTTACCACGTAAAAACGAGCGCCGAATTTTGGCTGTTCAGTACACCGTATATCACGTGACTCCCGCTGCATAGCTTAACTACCTTACACATCACATCTGTCTTATTCTAGATTAAACATATGTTCTTCTATGTCTTATTCTGTTCAATCCAAGTGCATTGGATACCCATATACCACTGCGTTTCCCCTGTAATGTAAGTGCTTTTAGGAAAGGACGGATGGATATTAAAAGGCCTGTCCACAAGAAACCTTGCATTAGAGGCATTAGAATCTGATCTTTTATAATAGCATAAAGTATAACAGTAACAGGTAAAGGAGGAAGCGTATCTTCTGGAAGATGATCTGTATTTCGAATCTTCATTTCCTCTTCGTCGATTCCATCATGTAAGCGCTCAATCTCTGAGTCAGTGACCTGGTTCCTATGAAGTTCCTGGGGGCTGGGAAACTTATGGCCAGCATATGCATATAAATTCTTCATGAAAGACTGTTCAAATCTTAAGTCCGGGATATGTATACTCATTTTACACTAGTAGGATAAAATTTATTAGACGAGTTTTGATGCTGTATCACAGGCGTTATGACATAACTTAAACTGCAATGCTTTTTTTTTTACAGTTTGGGACTAAGCTTATGATTGAACAATATAATTTCAAAGTTGTGCTATACTAACGTGAAGGAGGTAGAAGAGACAACATGGATATTGACGGAGGAAGTGATATGGGTCCTAGGGTGACCATTAGACAAGCAGAGAGTGACCATGTGGATTTTATTATGAAGGATGTAGACTTGGCACTAGCTAACTCATTAAGAAGGACAATGTTGGCAGAAGTTCCAACTCTTGCTATAGATATCGTAGAAGTGGACGTCAATACATCAGTATTAGCAGATGAATTTATATCACATAGACTAGGGTTGATACCTTTGAACAGTGAAGGCATCGAAAATTTGTCATATTCCCGTGATTGTACATGCGACCAATACTGCCCAAACTGCTCAGTCAAGTTAGAACTAACAGCAAAATGCGACAGCGAATCCACCATGAATGTTTATTCTTCAGATTTAGCAAAATTCCACAACGGATCTAGATTAGGAGATCCAGTTATTCGAGACAGTAATCGTAGAGGACCATTAATATGTAAGTTAAGAAAGCATCAAGAATTGAGAATAACCTGCATTGCAAAGAAAGGAATCGCAAAAGAGCACGCCAAATGGTCGCCTTGTGCGGCAGTGGGATTCGAATACGATCCATGGAATAAACTTAAGCATACAGAATTATGGTTTGAAAATGACGTTGAGAAGGAGTGGCCAAAATCTGCTAACTGTGAGTGGGAAGAGGCTCCTGATCCAGATGCTCCATTTGATTATAAAGCTAAGCCGTCAAATTTTTATATGGATGTAGAAACAGTAGGCAGTTTAACGCCTAATGATGTCGTTGTGAAAGGTATTGAGTCGCTTCAATTAAAGCTAGCAGCGGTCTCTATGGAGTTGAATAAAGATAATGTCGAATCGAGGAGTGCAGGAGGGGGTTTCACCTCATATGGCAGATCCCCAGATGCAGGTGGTAGCTATATGAATGGCTCAGCTTTCGGGGCCGGTGGCTTTGGTGCCTCCTCTTGGAGTTGAATAAGATACTTGTTACCCCTTCGGCTCACTAAGAAAATTAAAAGCTAAAACTGATATTTAAATAATGAATATTCTTTCTGTATAATTACTCTTATCTACTAAAGATATTCAATCTAATTGACTCCATTTACAAACGTCCTCAAATCTTACTAATTCGCCCCCAAATATATCCAAGGAACTTCCGTAAGTCAAATCGACCTTACCTTGACTAAGCTCCTTCACTTTATTCAAGTCCTCTATCAGTTTTGCACCCCCAGCATAAACTATTTTTCCTTCAAAACCTTTCGGACACCATTCACCTAGTTTGGCAACTAGCCTCTCATTGACTCCTCCACATAAGCCCTCAACGTCGGCAGCATGAATCAAAATCTCATCGCAATATTGTGTTATTTTCTCAATAAACTTTGCATTGACCTCGCTATTAGTTAACGTTTGCCATTTATTCATGGCCACAATCCAAGTAACCTTTCCTTCGCTGTGAACTTCTCGACAACTCGTGTCCACAACGAGTCTTGATTTACCAACCAATTCCGAAATCTGTACCAATTTTTCCCAATCAAAGTCCATCTTTCCATTTCTATCAGTGAAAAGCCAACTAGTAAGAATTACGTGAGAAGCTTTATGCTTTTCTAACCATTCCAATGCATTATGAGGTTGAATTCCTCCTCCCACTTGTAAATTATAAGGCCACGTTGCGCATGCTGCTTTTGCTGCTTCATCGTTTGCAGGATTACTACCAAGTTTTATTACATGACATCCTTTTACGTTTCTACTCTTGTAGAGTTCGGCATAATATGATGAAGGCTTAGAAGAAACGAAATTTTCAGTGACATTACGATCAGAGGAGTCGCGATCATCTCTATTTATGGTGCCTCCAACAAGTTGCTTTACTTGGCCTGAATGAATATCAATACATCCCCTAAACTTGGTCATCGTAAAGAGACTACTATTGGTGTGTGTCTGATAGTGGTGATGATCTGCACGATGATTTAAAAAAAAGGAAAAAAAAAAAAAAAAAAAACTACATTAAAAGTTCAGATCACAGACATCATCTATCTAAAGTATGGGTGATGATGCCGAGTACTTGAGTGTATTGGAAGCACAAAGGAAGTACTTCGAGTCTCAGTTCGGTTCTTTAGAATCAATGGGATTTGAAGACAAGTCAAAAAAGTACATTCCTGATGGTCTGGATGATGAGACAAACGATGAATTTCAAGGATTTAGCAGCGGTGGAGAAGATCATGATAACTCGGCAGAAGATTCTACTTTAGATGGAAGCATAGATGATTACAAAACAGAGACAACAGATAGTGAAGGAGAAAGTGATGACATAAAAACCGCACCAAAAATTGTAAAACTTAATGATTCTAATTTCTCGCATGATGCCCCCCAGCAATCTAAGAAGGAACGTAAATTGCTAGCTATGGGGCGAGCACCAAGCCTCACTGAGATTGAAAAAAAAGAGCAGCAAAGTAGGAAGGAAACCCGAAAGGAAAAACTTAAAACAGACCAAGAAGAACGTGAAAACCTCGATAATGATTTAAAATTGCAACGGTTGCTCGAGGAATCGCATATATTGTCAAACAAAGTAGACTACTCAGGCTCTGAGCCAACTTTACAGACTATGGATTTGGAGGATCCCATAGGAAAAGCGAGAAGGAAGACAATGAGTTCTCGTCTTAGAAAGGCTTCTTCTGTCAACTCGACCGGTGGGGGGCTTCCAAAGTTGGAAAAAATGCCAATGGCCATACGAAAGGGTATGATAAATAGTCATAAGAGAAAAGTGGCCAAGTATGAAGAAGAAGCGATGAATGCAGGAATAATTTTACCTAAAGTTAAAAAAGGTGAATTGAGACATATAGATGCTGGTAAAGGATCTTCCTTTGTAGGTGATAGAATTGGCCATGGACGCACTAATGATAATAGAATTAGAGATAGAGGCTTAAAAGTGAATTCTGTCGGGAAATTTTCGGGAGGAAACTTGTTCATTTCACCTAAACAAATACGAGGAACTGTGGAACATAAAAGAAACAGAAGAAGGTAGCCTTAGAGAGGTAAACAAATTTCAAACTGGTGAAAAGTCGCCCTGTTTTATAGTCTCTTTGTAGTTTTTGCACATAGCTTCAGTCTAAAAGCACAATGGTATATCACGTGTGCCAAATAGAATCAAGTAAACAGAGCGTTAGGTATATGTTTACCTTTAGATGAAAGGTAGGCCAGAAGTATGAGTACGCAGATCTTGCCAAGGAACAGAGGTAACAGTAGTAAAGATGGTAGGTCTAATAGTGGACAAGTAAATTCTATTCGAGATCTTTCCCAGAAAGGAAGGGTTATATCTGGGCGTACCTTGTCTAAGAACAAGAGAGTAGGATCAAACAATAGACATGTAAGTAGAGGTGATCTCTTTATTGGGAAAGACGATGATGCTAATGGCTCATTTGGAGAGGACGCTATTTGTTTCAATGAGAATAAGAATACAATTTTATCGAATTTCGAAGAATGGATAAAACTATCAACGGATAACAAAATAACATCCAAAAACTCATGGCAATTTGCATTGATAGACTATTTTCATGATCTTAATGTGATCAAAGATGGTGAGAATATTAACTTTCAGCGAGCTTCCGCCACTTTAGATGGTTGTGTAAAAATTTATCTGAGTCGGGTTGAGTCGGTAGCAACGGAAACTGGTAGATTATTGAGTGGGCTCACTTCGAAAAAATCCCAAATAGAGAAGCAAAATGATATCGAAAACGAAGGGGAAAAACTGGACAATGAGGACGAAAATCTAGAACTGGAGAATGCAGATGACAAAAAGAAGAAGAGGAAAATTAACAGAGTACTCGAATCAACATTGGTTCCTTTTGAATCAATACGAATGAGAAAGCTAGATCAGGAATTGGATATTGATCCACTTTTTAAAAAAGCATTGTCAGAATTTGATGAAGGAGGTGCTAAAAGTTTACTATTGAACACATTAAGTATCGACGATACAGGCAGAGTCGTATTTGATGCTACTTCTAAGTCCACAGGACGAGGATCTTCTTCTGCTACTGACCAAGTAAGGGAAAATGTAGGAGAAAACGACCTTAACTCCTTGGTTCCAAGTTTGCAAGGCTTTTTATATAATGATAAAGAAGAATTGGATGCTTATACTATCTGTCCTTCCATAGGTCAACTTCAGGTTGTTCTCGACGATGTTAATAAGGCCAAGAGTGTTTTAGGAGACGTGAACAAGAAGTATTCACAGGAAAGTCAAAACGAACTTGAGATAAAGAAAAATGAAGATGTCCTTGACGGTGACGGTGATGATGATGGTGACAATGTTGACTTTGATAATTTAGGTTTCGAAGACGGCGAGTATTCTGATAAGTTTGAAGAAAACGATAACCAATCCTTGCGGAGTATGTCAGCTCCGTTCATAGCTACTCGAGAAAGACCAGCTCAGACAGGTCCTGCGACGTTGCTCGATGTGGATCTCATGGCCTACTTCGATGAAAATATAAGGACGAATTGGAGAGGGCCTGAGAACTGGAGGGTTGCACATCTAAAGAAAAAAAGAAATCTAGACCTAACTACGAAGAAAGAAGCCGCTTCCACTGACTCCTCACAAAGCCAAAAGAAAAAACAAGCAACTATTGTTAACTTCTTGGACGATGATAACGAGCCTGAAGAGGATATTATTTTTGCTACGCCCCAGAATTCACTGTCAACGCTCAAAAATTTTGAAAATAAAAAACAGTATGACAACACTCTTCCAGAAGACATTCGATATAATTCCCTGAAATTGATAAATTTGTTCCTCAAGCCACAGCAGTCTATTGTTCACTATGCTAATCGAAAGTCCTTCAAAGACTTCCTGGATCGCGAGAAAACTTTGACTGATGAAAACTTTTTTGCTGAACAGTACAATGCTCAGGAGGAAAAAAAACAAAGAGACGATACCATGAATTCCGTGCACGAGGCTGACTTTCAGGATGCAATGTCGCCGGAAGATGATTTCGCTGGTATTGATTTCAACGATGCATTAGATGAAGGCATGGAATTGAATGGCAATTTGCAGGACAATAAAGCCGAACATACTTCTGGCGCTTCTCCTTCTCAACTAGTTACTGGAGGTAGAAAAGTTCGACCTGAGTACGTTAACTTCTCCCGAATAGCAAAGAGAGTTGATATCAAGCTATTGAAAGAAAATATATGGACAAAATTATCGAACCCTTATGATGAAAGCCAGCGCTCCGAAATTAACGAACAGTCCTACGCGAAAACCTTCGGTGACACTGTAAGAAGTGTGGGTGAATTGTATGAACCAGAGAAAAGAAAAGACCTATCTACAAGTTTCTGTTTCATATGTTTACTACATCTCGCGAATGAACATAATCTTTCTCTCTCAACAAACGAAAATTTTGATGATTTAAATATTCAATTTTCTTGATCTTAAATAAATGTTAGCGACGTTGGCAAATTTTGACACGTTGCACGACTCAGCACCAGAATATTCGAGCATCCTTCACTAAGCCGATTTTATTATCAATGCCTTCAAGTGGGCGCTCTTGTAATATAATTTGAGTTAAGTATGTTTTTAAGAAGCTTTAGAGCTGGCTATATAGGTGGAGTTTGTTTAAAAGGACGACAGCTTGCATTTTCTAGACTTACTTTACCGGTTAACGCAGCAATAGGAAGTTCTCGACTATTATCCAGCTACTCCTTCAATAGGTTGCAGAAACAGGAACAGTTAGCTAATGCGGATTTAGATGATCCAAAGGTACAGGCTGAATTCTACAGAAGCTTGATAGCTAATAATTATCCAAATATAGTGGCACAGAGATATGAGACGCTCGGTATAGCGTCATCGCCGGAATGCGCTATGCTTTATGCTGATGCACTAGCAAAGATGGGACAAAGAGAAAAAGCGGACTCAGTTTATCGAAGCTTGGGAGCAAGTGAAGGATCGCGGATATCAGCAGGAAATGGTTTACCTCATGGTTTCGGAAGTAGACACGAACCTATTCATGTGGTGGTTTCGGAATCAGTGTTCACAATTTTGTCGAGATGGCTTAAATGGTTGATTCCCATTGCATTGTTGAGTTATGGTGCAAGCAGTGCTTTCAACTATTTAGTAGAACACGGAACCATTTTCAGAAGTGGCGAAGTAGCAGAAAAATCCGTAGATGTGTCGCAATCTACAGTGAAGTTCAAAGATGTCTGTGGTTGTGATGAAGCGCGTGCTGAATTCGAAGAGATCGTTGAATTCTTGAAGGATCCTTCAAAGTTTACAAGTTTAGGTGGGAAGTTACCTAAAGGTATCCTTTTGACTGGTCCTCCAGGTACTGGTAAAACCTTATTAGCCAGAGCAACTGCAGGTGAGGCCGATGTACCTTTTTTCTTTATGTCAGGGTCAGAATTTGATGAATTATACGTCGGTGTTGGTGCGAAAAGAATTAGGGATCTTTTCACCAAAGCTAGAGAAAAAGCACCAGCTATAGTTTTTATTGATGAGTTAGATGCAATTGGTGGTAAGAGGAATCCTAAAGATCAAGCTTACGCTAAGCAAACATTAAATCAACTCTTGGTCGAGTTAGATGGTTTCTCTCAAACTCTGGGTGTTATTATAATTGGTGCTACTAACTTCCCTGAGAGCTTGGATAAAGCTTTAACGAGACCTGGCAGGTTCGACAAGGAAGTGACTGTCGAGTTGCCTGATGTGAGAGGACGTATTGATATTTTAAAGAATCACATGCAGAACATTGAGACCGCTGAAAATATTGATCCTAGTGTACTTGCTAGAGGAACACCGGGACTCTCTGGCGCAGACTTAATGAACTTAGTCAATCAAGCGGCCGTCCACGCTTCACAGTTGTCCGCTCCTGCTGTTGATATGAGTCATTTTGAGTGGGCTAAGGACAAAATATTAATGGGTGCTGCCAAAAAGAAGATGGTTTTAACAGAAGAGGCAAGAAGAAACACAGCCTATCATGAAGCTGGACATGCAATAATGGCTATGTACTCCCCTGGGTCGACCCCCTTGTACAAAGCCACCATATTACCTAGAGGAAGAGCTCTTGGTGTCACCTTTCAGTTGCCTGAAATGGATAAAGTTGACATGACCAAAAAAGAATGTTTTGCGAGGTTGGACGTTTGTATGGGCGGAAAGATAGCAGAAGAGATGCTTCACGGTCCTGAGAATGTCACCAGCGGTTGCTCTTCAGACTTAGCTAACGCTACTGGTATTGCTAGAGCCATGGTGACTTCTTTCGGAATGAGTGATATCATTGGTCCCGTTAGACTCAGTGATGACTGGGAATCCTGGTCCCCTAAACTTCGTGATATGGCTGACAATGAAGTCCGTGATTACTTAATAAGGAGCGAGAATAGAGCCAAGAATTTACTTGATGAACGCAAACTTGAATTACAAAGACTCGCTGAAGGTCTCTTGGAATACGAAACTCTTACTAGAGAGGAAATGGAAGCATTAGTTAAAGGTGAGAAAATTAGTAAAACCAAGCAAATCTCCAATACTGTCATCAAGTCTTCTTCTTCTCGAACTGATATACTTTCTGATCCTACCCCTGTCCCCGCTGAGGCATAATTTCAGTCCTTTGTGCATTTTATTTAGAGAGTCGTTGTATATATAATAAAATGTCATTATAAAATGTCATTCAACTAGCGAGCCTTATAACACTTCTATGTAAATCTTGATAAGCGAAACCGTTTATTTTAGCCTAAAATTACACCCTCCCACGTGGCTTTTTTAGTAGGAAAGTGTGCAAATTACGAACTTGTACTGTCCTTGACTAATACAAACAAGGAAATAGTTAACCACGTTCGTTTTCAACAATATCAACTAAGTTTTGTTATCCTTTCTTTACTGTCCACTTTCCAGTAGTTCGTGTGTTGTGTCCTCCTCTCCGAAGGAAGACAAGCTAGGACAAAAATATTGGGATTAGCACGACGCAGATAAGGTTCCCTATCAAGACCATCAAAAAACCGCTACGAGTAATTGAATTAGTATAAAACGAGCCTTGGACTTAAAGAAATTGAAAAGGAAAGAGCTAAAAAGTACTATTTCTATAAAAGAAATTGATACACTCATAAGGTGTTCTTTTTTGTCCCGTTATGATGGAGCACAGAGATTGTAATGAAGTCTACGAAGATGGTTTAGATGTCCATAAATTTTTAAATGTTGGAGACATAAGTATGGGTGATTCGAGATTGGCTGGCCATGAGGGAGCTGAATTGCATAACTTTGAGGAGTATTTCCTTGATTGGGTAGGTAATGTCTATGACACAGATCTCAATGTCAGAGCCAAACAGAGCGGGCCTATAAATGGCCCCAAAAATGGGGACCTGGGAAGCAAATTTGAAGAAAACCATTTTGAGCTGCATGGATTGGCTACACGTGGGGTTATGGGTTCGATTTTGAATGAAATACGAGAGAACGAACAAGATACAAGTGCATTTCCTCTCTCCATGGAGTGTGAATGGGAAAATAGCCCCCAAGTAAACTATCGAGGTTTAGAAGAAGTACAAAAAAGTTTGACAGAGCCAAAAGTCTTTGTTTCTCCTGTACTTCCAAGCCAAAATGAGAAATCATACAATTATGAACACTATTTCCATAAGCAACAAAAACATCAGACAGGCGGTCACAACTATATGAGTGGTCTGGTATCGGGTTCTCGGATCAAGTCCGATCCAGCTTTTACGCCTTTAGTTTCACCTAGCATAACACCAAAAAGCACCCAGTTCAATGCGAATAAGTGCCACAGTAATGCCCCGGTGCAAACTGTTTTTGAACCATTGACTTCTCCTGCTTTAACCGCACAAAAAGCCGACAAAAGACGACTATCAGCTTCAACATATGACACTACCCAAGAGCTGTCATCTGTGAGCAAAAAGAAAACACCACATAGCACACCTACAATGAGAGCTAATAATTCACAGCGCGCAAAAGGGAGAGAGAATACATTTGGGAGCTGTCAACCATCGATTCACAAGCTACCTGAGTCTAGTGTAGACAGCAATAAGAACAATTCGGATCTCTATAATGTACCTCTGGATGAAGAAAGGAAAAACTCTGATATTCTGAACGGTAAGAACAAACCTGAAGCGCCATTTACAGTAATGGGTTTTACCATGAAAAGGTTGGCAGATCAGCAGAAGTTGCAACAAGCACAAGTACAAGATGAACCACACCAACATGAACATGAACAGTTAGAGAACTCCGGTGCTCATGACGAAGATGACAACGTGAAAGAGTTTGAATCAGGTGGGGGCGATTATCAACCATCTTCGTATGAAGGCACTCCCGTCTTATACCCTCAAAAAAGGGTTAGCCTGGTGGAAAACATTTCTTTACCTCATAGTACTGAGAGATTTCCAAAAAAGAAATCGACTCATAAGTTGGCCGAGCAAGGAAGACGAAACCGAATGAATAGTGCAGTAAAGGAGTTATCAAGTTTAATTCCAGAGTCTTATCACGACGAGGTCTCTATACCTTCTAAGGCTACTACTGTAGAATTGGCATCGAGATATATAATGGATTTACACCATGAGCTTGACGAGATAAGGAAAAAATAGAGTATATATTTCTAATTTGTGCTAACCTTCTCTTTTTCATTTGCCCTTAATTAATTTAAAATTTGGCTGTATTATAGACCGTTATTTGCATTGCACAATTCTAATGCAAAAAAAAAAGTGGACGAGACCGGATTCGAACCGATGACCTTCCGCTTGCAAGGCGGACGCGCTACCAACTACGCCACACGCCCTTATGTTATTTTGTGAGGCTTAATTCTCTCCTTTAGATACTTACCTAATCTTCTCGCTTGACAGTTGATACTTGCTGACTCACTCTAAGCTCTTGATAGTTACTCAGTCCTCGTTGATCAACTACTTATCTAGAAACTTCTTATAATCCTATATATTTCGATCACTCGAGATCTCATAACTAGTGGAGGATAACACTCTTTATATAGTTTCTCTGAAGCCGTCTCGCTAGTTCGGTCTATTTAGCCAGCTCAACTTCTTCTTCCCATTCAGCCCAGCTTCCTTCATCTTCATATATCATGTCCTCAAGAGATGAGTATATAAATTTCCGATCTCTTACTTTTTTTTTTTACAAATCCAGTAGATATACTTCTCTAACGCATGCACGAGCTAAGCCCGTATGGTAGCGCGAAATAAGGAAAGCATAGATGTCCAGTCGGAATTACAATAACGGATAGTATAATTATAATAATAGAAAGCTAATTTTAAGGTACAAACTATGGTATAAATTTGCCTTTCGCAAGCCTATATTGCTTTTAGTGTCATATCTTGTTAACGCTTTCTACATTCTTAAGTGCAACATATTTACCTAATGTAGCATGTTCCTTCTTATCGCTCTTTTAGAGAGCATATAAAGCATTTTTGTATTAAGAAAAACAATATACAAGAAAATCAAACACAAGCCGGTATTGACGTTAAAACAGCATTACAAATCTACTGATACACGAAGTGGTCATGCACATTATCAGACTTCTGCAATGACAAAAACTTACCGAAGCAATTAAGCTGTAGCAGTTAAGACCACTTCTACATTTGTCCATGTTTTCTACAAATATGTGAACTATATCTCAACGATCACAACCAAGTCTTCCTACTCATGACATGTTAAATTATCTGTGGTTTTACTGTACAAGATTCGATAAGAAATCTTTTTGTGTTTCTTGCTTTTTTTTTCTTTCTTTTTAAAGCCTTTGGTGATTTTTGTGATTTAAGCTAGCTTTATGTTAACTTATAACTAATGAAAAAAATGTAGCATTCTAGACAAGTAGCCTATTCGTCTTTTATAAAGTACAATATTATCATCTTTGTTATTACTGGAAACATCATAGACTATTTCTCGATGAACTTTATGGGTTCGAAGTAGTCTCCAGATCTAGCGTTTTTGCAGCTAGATGTTTTTTTTTATCGTCCTTCTAACACTACTACTTATTTCACAAACGATAATGAACCTAAGAACTCTTCCTTATTATAGCCGAATAAAAAGACTTACGCTAGTACAATAACGGAAAAAACGAGGCTCACTTAACGTATGTCTGATCCTATACCGATTATTTTCTTAAGATGCTCTTAGCAATTATGGGTACAACCAAGTGTTTTACATGTTTTGACTTGACAACTAGCGCAGACCTCTGAATTCCTGGGATCATAAGTACAATCTTCTCAAGAACAAAAAAAAAAAAAAAATTAAGACAACAAAAGAAAAGGCATCATCTAAGTCCCTACGTACTTATTTACATACATGAGTCACTGTAAAGATACTCTATCCTAAGGCCACCAATCGGGCCTGAAAATTTTGATTCCGATATACTCAGGTTCATCTCCGTCTCGAGATATGTTGACTTTGTACAATGTGTTTTTCTCAACATCACCCACATTTAATAGGACGAAACCAAGATTTTTATTGACAGAAAAAATTCTTCCTAAAGTAGATCTGCGCTTTCGAATTTTCTTTGAACTTCCGAAAGGAGATTCTGTCATCTGCTGACCTTGGTTCTCATCCTTAATTTCCTGAAGGAGACTTATTTCGTATTCGGGTAAAGCAGATTCCTCCACGCTTGACAACTTATCAACAACTTCGTCTTCCGGATGAAATAATGCAAAATCTTGACCAGCAAACAGAGCTTTGTTCTCTTCTGAAATCATAAAAAATTGGGCAGGATAAATCCGTTTCCTTATTACACCGCTGTTGTAAGTTCTTATGGTAAGTTCTTGACCCAAGTAGCAGCCTTTATCAAGTGATAGACCATTCATATAATCGAGATTCATCTCAAAAGGGAGTAAGCTTCGGTCCTTCGGTGAATCTTTTACTTCAAACAATCCGTTTTCATACCTTCTTGACGTTAGTATATCGCTATTATCACTATATGACACAGGAAAATTGTTTTTAAAAGCGTCAGAAAGTATATTTTCAGGATGTACTTTCTTTTCCGAAACTAGCAGCTTATCTGTCAAGAACTTCATACCAAAATTTGGGATACGGTTATCAACCGCAAAACCCAAGATATTTTCCTTCATATCAGAATTAAAAATTATGTTGCTCTTCATAAACGAGTTGGCATTATTAAAAGCACTGACAGGATCTGGATTGCGAAAAAATTCATTCTGTAAATCTTCTAAAAATTCGTCAAACTCAGGTGTATCACAATAGTAATAATATGAATCCAAAGAATTCTGAATATTTATATCTATTTTGGCTCCCAATTTGTGCAACTTCATTAAGCTAAGTACCTTCGATGCAGAACCGTTGTCCATCTCAAGTACATAGCATGGATATTTAAGATCAAAAGAATTGCCCCCATTATGTAGAGGGAGTGCATACATAAAAAAATCATCAATTACTCTACCCTTTGAGTTAAGTATCATCGAATATAATCCATTTCGCCCTATGTGGATGTTACCTTCTCTATCAAAAATGTCCTCATGCATTAAACCCCAGTTTTCCTCAAGATTAATAATTTCATTAAGAACCGCATGCCTATTCTCATTCTCATTTATAGTGTGCTGCTTTTTCTTCTCTGCGTTGGGCACAAGTCTAGTAGTAACTAAACCATTCAAAAATTTTGAAGCATCCGGTCCTCTTATTTGAAGAATAGTCCTATTCAAAGGAAATAGCCCTGATATTGGCGTTCTCATTTCTTAACAGGAAGGATTCTAATTAACAACCTTTCTGTTATAAGTTCTCTATATGTCTTCACTAACAACCTTTGGTGGCCCTTTTACAGATGTGTCTTCTGATAATGACATATGCACTACCCATATTACTTCCCAATCTTTGGATTCGTCAGTCGAAGACAGCAAATGACCTCTTGAATTGGGCCTTCTAAAGATGTTGTATACAGCCTTGCGTCGTTATCTGTTTGACGTTTGAGCATTTTTAAGCAATATTGCGTACGTGTAAGAAATATCCCTATTTGGCTGAAACATTCAAGGGCAGACGACCAAAAGTGTAGCTCAAGAACTGAACTTAAGAAATAGAAGCCGTCATATTATATAGAGTCTGTAATCTTTTTAGTTGAAAGGCTTATTTGAAGAGAAGCTATACAAATTATACATATATATATATATTACAAACACTTTGGGAATCACTCAGACATAAAAAATTTCGCAGCGATAGCGAAATCCAATTGGATTCGTATCTTGCATGGGATTTCTAATTTCTATCAGCCTTACTATATATTTCGTTTACTTACTCTTTCAGTAATTTCAGGAAAAGATATAGAAACAGGTACATACCTTCGTCAAGTTATCCTCTTCAGTTATTCATTTGCTCTCTAGTAAGAGGTTTTCAGAGTTTTTTGACTGTTGAGACTTTATCATTGCAGGTTTATAACATATTACCTTTATGCTGCTAAGAAGTTATTAAAATAAAGCCAAGTAATCAAAGACAAAAATATACTTATCGTTCTAGATTAGGCAAGCGATATAAGAAACTATAAAAGTCTCTTCAAACAGATATTATGCCACAAATACTGTACTACATTGGCCTCGTCATAGTATCGAACTAACTGTACCTAACTTAAAATAACGCAAACACTAAGTGTGTTCTTCTACTGACAACAAGTTCCAGACATCATTTCAAGCAGTGGGTGTATTTTAGGAAAGCATTTTATGAAAGCATTTCCCATTAAAAAAGAATATAACCATTCTATCGTAAACTTTTTTATGAACAATGAACACTAGCTAACTTATTAATTGGAAGGCGAATAGTTTAGACAGTTTTCGAAGCCTTCGGTAAAGATTATTACATTTTAAAGCTGAGAGGGCTAGTATTCTCTATTAGCTACACTTAATTAACTGACTTCGCTTGAAAACTGATATTTTTACTAGCTCACTTATATCTGTTTGTTAGTTACTTCATTCATGTTGATCTAAGCTACTTATCTGGATACTTCCTATAATCTAGCACATGGATACATCTGTATTGGTTAAATATATGAAAAAAACCTCTTCTCCAAACAAATAAGATAGCCGATCTAGTATAGTGGTGAGTACACTTCGTTGTGGCCGAAGGGACCCAGGTTCGATTCCTGGGATCGGCATACTCTTTTTTTGCCCTCTCCTCTTACAATAGAGCGGAAGGGTTTCGTTAAACCTAGATATTTACTGCAAGGATTCTTACAAGTGTACAAGTAACATAAGCACCTATAACATACATATCTCAGAAATCCTATTTGTACTCCTTGATGTTATCATCGGTATCTGTAATTTTATAGCTTTTGGTCTTGATTGCGAACAATGCAGTGTCTTCATCTTTAATGTAGTTTTTAATGCTATTTTCATCAAGTGAGGCATTGTTCAAATGTAAGGACTTGAGGAATGAATATTCATTCGACAGCGGCAATATCTCTTCTGCAATTCCGTACATCATCACAGAAATGCGGCTTATCTCGCATTTGTTTAAATTAGTCAAGAATTCGTACAACGAGTTTCTCCTCTTGTTAGTTCCCTCTCCCTGTTCATCTACGGTAGCCTGTGTAGACATCCAGTCATGTACCAATAAAGAAACATTAGGGTTATGTTTCATATAGTCATATTTTGTAGTGCATTTTGGCGTCGTAATAATTATGATATCTTCTGTGTCCTCTTTGTTTTGCAAAAAGGTATAGTTCATCAACGAAACATGGGGTATATTATCCTTACAAGTGGCCAAGTGGACATACTTCGTAGACTTTAGAAGGTTAATAACATGTTGCGGTAAGCTGCTGCTCGACATCTTCGCTTCTTTTCTAGTTAAATAAGGTCAGCTAAGCTCAGTTATCTAGATAGTTATCGTGTATAAAACGAAAAAAAAAAACGCATCAGTCTTTATTCCTCTTCACCTAGATTGTTGAGGACGAATGGCCTTTGACGAAAACTTAGAATTAAACTTTAGGGGAGAGTTTGTTCCCATAAAGAACCTTTCACCAGAGGAAGTTGAAAAGGATCACTTGGTAAAAAGAATAAAGCTCCAAAAAAAGGTTGCAAGATTAGAGGCAACAGATCAAAATGGAAGGAATGATGTGGAGAACACCGACAAGGAGGCATTGGATAAAGGAGAAGAGAGACCACAAGCAAAGATAAAAATAGACACTGGGGCCAGAAGAGAAAAATTTATGAATTTCGAGTTGATCAATACTAGTGAAGGACCGGCTACCAATAACTCTGTAAACGAAAGTGGTGAGCTAGACGCGACTGAGATTGGAATAGATACACAGAAACTGAAAATGTCAAAAGAAGAAACCGACAATAAAGATGAAGTGAGAAAAGCAAAACTCAAAGATTTTAAATTAACCGATGCAGGGGATAACTTATTGATTGAGCCCTTTAGACTACAACAACTTCGCTCTCGAAAAATCAATGAAGAGTGCGCATTCATCGAAGAAAGCGTTAAAGACAGTATTGATGATGAAGATGTTTCTAAAATCAAAAGACAAATAATGCAACAACTTACGGGTAGATATGATAACTTCCCAAACATTATGTTATCATCATTACGAGAAAGATGCGAGGAAGTGTATGAAATACTTGAGCATACAGTACGAGACCATGAAGGGAATTCAGCGTTCATTGTAGGACCTCGTGCCACGGGGAAAACGGCTATTATAGAGCATTCACTAGCAAAGCTAGAAACGACCTATCCTGATCAATTCATCACAATCAAGCTAAACGCGCATTTGCATATCGATGATAACACTGCCTTGAGAGATATTGCTCGCCAGTTGGACTATAGTACAAAGAAATTGAGAAACAATGAAGAAGTTCCGGCTGAAAAGTTTGAGCAGAGATCAATTGGTGATACAGTTTCTAATGTGTTGTCTACGTTAGACAGGAGAAGCAATGGTGTAGGTTACTCACATGACCAATCATTAGCACTCGTATTTATAATTGATGAATTTGAACAATTCACAGAAGGGAAGCAAACGTTATTGTACAATCTTTTCGATTTGTCTCAAATATCTACGACCCCTATCTGTATTATCGGAGTGACAACCAAGATTACGGCGAGAGAACATTTGGAAAAAAGGGTTCGAAGTAGATTCAGCCAAAGAATAATCACAATCAACAAAGCGCGTTCGCTTGATGAATTTTGGGCAAGTGCCAGGCTTGGCCTAGTTCTCGATGACCAGCACATTAGTTCCTTGAAAAATCCCCAGTACGGTCTCTCCTGGAATAAATATATTGATGCAATATTTGCTGATCTTTCTTCTCACCTTCGAAAACTCATCATCAGAAACTTTTATACCACGAAAAACTATAAAGAATTCAACAATCATTGTCTCAATTGCATATACAAGATATCGAAAGATCATCCTTTTCCATTTGATGAAGACTTCTCCCAGTATTCGAGTGTACAATCCTTGAATGATATACAGGCCATTGTTGATTCATTATCTGACCTAGAGCTCATCTTACTCATATGTGCTGCCAGATGGATCGAAAAATTTGAGATACTGATGGTAAATTTTAATTTAGCCTACAGAGAATACCAGGATACGATGAAGAGTATCAACTCAGCTTCTTCAAGTTCTTTGGCTTCTTCTATTGACATGAACGTTTCTTCTCAAATTAGAGTACAACAAAAAATTTTTTCCTCTGAGATACTAAAGACTTCTTGGGAAGTCTTATATAAATTAGGCTTATTGCTTGACTATGGTGCTATAACTACTAACAATGCTGGCCAAATTATTTCAACTACGAATTCCAACAGAAGTATTCTTCTTGAAGACAACAAGATGGTCCATTTAAATATAACTCTTGATGAACTTCACTATCTACTTGACGATCGTAATGCCTACAAATCCCTAACAAAATTATAGTCCTTACGGCTATAGTCCTTATCATCTTTCCGTAATAGAAGTCATCTTGATAACAAACTTCAAATTATTGAAGTTGAAAAGGGAGCTGATGGTTATGAATGTTTCATGCTAATTAGCGAAAAATTTTGTTGCGAATAAGTGGTTCACTTTTCCCAAAAAAAAAAAAAAAAAAAAAGGTGCATAATCATTACCATCGAGGAGCACGAGTTTCAAGCATCCTACTAAGTTTCAGAAAACTATATTTGGATATAAAACACGTTGTATAACCAATGACACAAAAGGGTAACAGGTGAATGAATCTCGTGATATATAAAGAACCTGAGTACTTAGAAAAAATTTTTAGATTCTATTGAATATTCAGTCTCTTATTATTTGATATCGAAATAAAAGGGTAAATATTTTGGTATAATGACTTCCGATGACTCGACATTATATGAAAAAGTTCTGAATAATTTCAGTCGTACTCCGTCAGGAAAAGTTTACGAGAAGAATTTAAAGGAACTTTACTCCATGATTATAATAAATTTGAATTTAAAACGTCCTCAGGGTGCTAAAATGAGGTTAAATCCTTTGAATAAGTCGTATCCATATTCTTTCACAGAGGACGATGCCTTGCAAGTAATGAAGAGTTTGCAAATAGATATGGAATGTTCAAAGACAACTACCACTATATCCTATAGCATTAAGCCAGAGCTAGGGCATTTATTGCTCAAAATATTTTTCCAGGCAAAATTAATCCATAGCCCTTCAGATAGGACGAGAGGTGACGTGGATAGTCGCTGCTTGCTACAACCGACACCGAAGGGAATAGCTATTGTACATGATTTTTATGAAAAATTTGGGAATCGAAAGGAAGAAATTCCATCAATTTTATTGTCCAATTTAAACTCTATGGATTTATTAGTTTTTGAAAGACATTCTGTGTCAGATAAGATATTGTACTCCGATTCTTTAATTGAACAATTGTTCGTTTGGATGTTAGGAGAGTCTCCTAACATATGGACGCCGAAGAAAAAGCCTGAAAAGTTGAAAACTTTTGACACTAGAATGAATTCCCTAGAGTATTCTTCCAAGAATGCAGCCAGTGTGATTAGTGATCGGGTTCTTGTTCAAGATTTGACTCAAAAAAAACATTTAGACTCATTTCATAAAAATCCTGAAAATTCACACAAACATCATGCAAGGGAATCTGATAACGAAAAACGAAGCTTTTTACATCATAGGTTTTTTACGAATCCGGAATCGGACGCACATGTTCAATACTACGTGTCGACATCAGGTATCCGTTTGCATAAAAGTACGATCTTCAGAACCACGGAAAAAAAAGAGGAACAGGTTCCTATGTGTCTTTCAGGAAAATCAATTTACCAGTGGGTCTTTGATTGCAGCGATGTATTTACTTCCAACGACGCAGTTCAGATTTGCAATTTATTTCTTAAAGCAAAGTTAATAATACCGATTCTTCATCCTCCTTCAATCTCATGCTACGAATATTTTAAAAATGAGAGAAATGCATTTTATATTGTAAGTGCTTATGGATTGCACATATGTAATTGGCAATCATTTCCAGAAGGGATAGCGGAGGTGTATTCGAGAATTACCAACGGAAGTTTCGACCCGCAGGGTTGTCGCTCAGGAATACTCCAAAGAGGAGCAAATATTACTTTGCAAAACATACTTAAGGATCCCGGAATGAGGTTGTTGTTTAGAAAGCATTTAGAAAACGAATTGTGTTTTGAAAACTTTGATGCTTATATGCGGCTTAAGGAGTTCAACAAAAAAATTGGTATGCTAAGCAAGCTTTTGAATTGGAGCAAGGCAAGAGATTCTAATCATTGTAAGAATGCTAATGGCTATATTGCACAATTAATTGATGAATGCATGTCCGTTGCATATAACATATATTTTACTTACGTCACTTCTGACTCCCCATTTTCATTAAATATCGATTTCAATCTCCAACAAGGTATTACTGCCATAATGATACCAAAATCTTACATGCACGTTGATGTGTACGACTACCTCGAAACACCAAAAGCTGGAACACCAAAAGCTGGAACACCAAAAGCTGGAACACCAAAAGCTGGAACACCAAAAGCTGAAACACCAAAAGAAGATCCACAACAAGGCGATTCGAAAAAAGATTATCCAAACTCTTGGAAAGATAATTCTTTCAACACATCAGAACAATCACTGTTATCTTTAAATGCTTCAGAAGTGTTTGGAAGCGAGAGATACTACTCCGATGGAAAGGAGGTCAGAGATCAGGAAAATATAACCCCTCAATATGCTACTTGCCAAAATTCTTGTCAACAGAAGCTCATCACCCCCGTGAGCGGGAAAGGTATTAATTCATTGGAATTTCTCGTGAAGATATCTTCTATGTTCAATTTAATTGCGGGGCATACATATCGGCTAATGGAAATCGACTCGTTCCCAAAATTTTTGAACAGTGAAATTCTTCAAAATGCAATTAATTCTTCAAAATGTAAAATTTTGGTTTAAAAGGGCGCTGTTCATCTATCACCATATATAAAAAGCGAACTTCATTTATCATTATATATATAAGTTGTTGCTATTTAACAAGCAAGTAAACATCTACAAGAATACCCTTCTTCACTACCAGCTAATTAAATAGTTGATGAAGGAAATCATGAGACAGGTTCCAAAGTAGTTCCTTTTTTGATTGTAGCCCACCCAATTAATCGCCAATGCTTTTCAATACGCCTTGACAAAGCTATCTTTTCATTAACTTCGGTACATGCAGGCGATGTTAATTGAACACGTGCCATATCTGCTCTTACAGCCACTACTCTAGCACCCGTAGCTGTGGATCCTATGTTAACCATAAGAACTTCACCAACTTCCAATTTACGAACTTTAGCACCTTGCTTTTGACCACTGGTTTTCACACCCAATAACCTTCTTAACAACAAGTAGTTTATCTCAATATCAGTATAAATCGATGGCAAGTTCCCTCTGGATCCGACAACTTGACCAACGAGTCTATCAGCTCTACATAAAGTAGGGTCAACCTTGGTACCCACACCGATTAAACCACCTGGTACAGCAAACTTTAAGTCATTGTGCTCAGCAAATAACGAGACCACATGAGAGAAAATTGGTTGACACTTAATTTTTCCGTTGTCATCTTTAGTTACGATACCAGGCCTAATTTCGATCTCATCACCGATTTTGAAAACACCATTTAAAATAGAACCACCCGCAACACCACCTTTTAACTCTTCAATTTCTGCACCAGGTTTATTGACATCGAAGGATCTAATTACAATTAATCTTGGTGAAGCAGAGAAATCCCTGGGTGGCACAGGAATAGACTTAACAATGTACTGGTTTACTGCATCAATGTTATATTTTAACTGCGCAGAGATAGGAATAACGGGCGAACCATCGGCTGTGGTACCCCTGATAAACTTCAAGATAGATTTTTGATGCTCCAAAGCTGACTCTTCTTTCATCAAGTCTACTTTATTCTGCAAAATAATGACATGTCTTAATTTCATACTTTCTATAGCAGCCAAATGCTCCGATGTTTGTGGTTGAGGACAGCTCTCATTACCGGCAACCAAAAGTAAGGCGGCATCCATAACAGCCGCCCCTGACAACATAGTACTCATTAAAATATCGTGGCCAGGACAATCAACGAAAGAGACGTGTCTAAGCAACTTATAGCGGCCACTACAACCTGGTCTTTGACACTTAGGTCTAATTTCCTTTGCAGAATTGAAGGACTTGTAACAATCCGGTTCTGGGCAATCCTCGTTGTCACACTTGTAGATTTTCGCATTTGCGTAACCCAACTTAATGGTAATATTTCTCTCTAACTCATCCTTGAACCTGACTGTCTGAACTCCAGATATAGCCCTTACAACTGTCGACTTACCATGTGCTACATGGCCGATAGTTCCTATGTTAATTGTAGCTTGTCTGTTGATGATTTCTTCTGATAAAGGCGTCAACTTACTGAAATCTGGATTCAGTGGCTGCTCCGGTAATCCACCTCCTTCTTCAAATTCCTTTCTCCTGTGCTCTTCTTCATTTACGCCGTCTAAGCCGGAAAAGCTAACCGTTTTCTTTTTTTTGTCTTCTCCTTCATCCACTTCTTCGGCTTCCTCTTTTTCGCTTTCAATATCGTGGGTATATGGTATAGAGTTCTCTACATCTGGATCCTCCCCAATAACGATGTCTGGTGTGGCATTCTGAATATCATCGTAGGACATTCTTTCCTTCCTTTTGAGTTCTCTCACGGTCTTCGACAGATGGTCAGTTTTAAATTTTTCACCTTTTGATCAAATTACACGACCTTTTTTTTTTTTTTTTTTTTGGGAAATACACTTATCTTGCAACTAGAGAAAGGCTAAATACAGAGCTAGATATTAATTCGTTAGTTGACTTGATACTAGTAGATTAATGATTATTCTATATGGAAGCCAAAATCATTCATGATGGTATCAATATCATTCCAGAGCAAACTATTATCGACAGGAAAAGTCTCCGACTCAGTATTTGAGAAATTTGGTACTGACATCGGCTCTCGCATGACAGTATTGTAGAAGTGGTCCAGATTATTTCTCTCATTTTGAGGCATTTTCTCTGTTACGTAGTGATTAGCTAAGGTAGAAGAGAAATTCGGAGTACCCTTGATGGCTGAGTCAGACGGCTCATATAGCTTAGACAGGTCTTGGGCATCGCAGTATTGTTTTGTTCCATTCAAATTATTTGTGTTGAAATGTTTTGAGGCAGCATATGTATGAGGTTTAAGGTATGTTAACTCAGATACAGATATAGGTCTCGGATCGAAAGGGATAGTTCGAATGATTTTTCTGGCTTTTTCTTCGGCTCCTCCTACACCGAAGGCGGTCGGCTTACTGGCATTTACGGCTATTGAGCTGCTATTTCTCTTGCGACCCTTGTCTGAATTGATTTTCTCCTCTTCAAAAATGTCAGGATCACCTAGCAGGATCTCTTCGGCATTATCATTGTCGTCTACCTCTTCGGGCCCTTCATCATTCTTAGAATTCAATATTATCATACCTACTTGCTCTCTTAATAAGTACAAGCAGTCAAAAAAGACCGAGGCAGACATTCTCGTGTTTATCAGGACACAGTTAGGTAAACGGTTCTCGTTATAAAGCGTTTTGAACAAATGCCACATATTTTTCATAATTCCACTGGAACGAAAAGCCATATCGTGCTTTAAAATTGAAGCTTTCGCTGTCAAATTAATTGCATCTTGATAACTTTTTTGACCGTCGTTTAAATTTAGGTAGCGTTTAAGGGGCAAAAATAACAACCTAGCGATTATGCAAGCAGCCTGCCAGATATTTAAAATGTAGACCCCAGGTAGATATTTAACAAAGAGCTCATCTTTTTCTTCACACTTAGAGGTGTACAGAACCAAAGCGACCGCAGAATTGTACATGCTGATTAGTCCATGCTGCGACTCAAATGCATTCATAGGAGAAAGTCTAAAAAAATAAAACGATAGCAAATGGAGTCTTGCTGTTAATAGTTGAAACGTGAAGAAACTATCGTCATCCCGCAATTCATTCTCTGCTTTCGTCAGTAATTCATCCATTTGGCTTGATAATAGTTTAATTAAAGATAAGTATTCCGAACTATCGTTCGATTTCATAGAACTAAGGAATCCCAGATAAAGAGACTTAGAAATCTGGTCTTCAAGTTGTGCTAACGAGACCATAAATCGTAACGATGTCGGGATGTGATATTTTCTCTCCTCGAGCAAAATTATAGTTCTCATATCTAGCTGCACAAAAGTGGGGAAGCCAAAGGCAGTAGCAACTTTTTGGGACACTATATTACATGTAATCCAGGTTTTAACTTGTTCAAGCAATAACTCTGCTTGTCCGGTATTGTGCTGCCTATCAGAGAGATTAATCAAGGACAAACTTGAAGTATGCAAGCCAATTCGAATAGCTTGAAATAATGCTACCCCAATAGTATTCCACGAGGAATCGGCACTTAATGAAGACGTAATCGGAGGCCAAAGCGTACATAACAAAAAAGCCTGTACCGAATACACGGAGCACGCATTCATCACCGGTTCTTCGTCTATCGTGGGGTTGTACCGAGTTATTGGTGATATGGAAATGTCGGATAAAATGTTTTTTATCATGGGTGATAATCTAATCAAGAGCGATTTCAGGAAGTCATCCTGAAACCGTCTTAATGCAACGAACATGATGACCCAAAATAATATTGGGCATAATCTGAAAATTTTATAAGGGCCTTTTTGAATATCCACTACTGGGAAAAAAGGATGATAATATCTAACATACTCCACATACAAATTTCGAATTTGTTCTTTCGACAAATGTACATCACCTAAATCCTTGTCTTCACATTCTAATGGCGAGCCCCTAATTTTTAGATCATCTTTGGGAGTCTCGTATGTCTTTTGTGGTAATTTCCACCCCTTTTCACCCGCATCTGGTATTCCCCTCGTCAAGTTTTTATCAGAAATTTTATCCGTTACTGTATTCGACCTTGACGTGGCCTGCCACGCCTTCATGTCTTTAGGCTCTCCTTCTGAAACCAGAGGACTAAAATTGGTTTCTTTCTTTGAATTCGTCTCATTTTTCCTTTGCTGAGACGACTGGTCGCTGACAGTCTGGGACTGCATTCGGCCTGACAATGACGGTACCTTCTCCAAAAATTCGTTGAACTGACCTGGTTGCAACTTGTCTTTCAATTCCCCAAATAAATTTTCTATCTCTACCATTCTAGCTCGTTTGTAGGTTCTTTTATAATTGGATTTCAAATCACACTTGAGTCCCTTTTTCATGCATCTTGTGCAAGGTTCTGGTGATCTTTCATAGGCATCGCACCTAGATTTCTGCTGTCGACATTCTACACAAGCCATTCGCTTCATTTTTTTTCTATTAGTGTTCGAACTCCTGGAATTATCATTATCCTGTTCTTGTTCATTTCTCTCATCTTTATTCTCCGACTCTTCGATCTGTTTATTAAGTAGTTGTAGCTCATGCGAAACATTCGCCAAGTTTACCAAATTGTGGAGAGAATTCAAGGGCCGTCCCTCCGACATCCTTTGTGGTTTGCTTTTCCCAGCCAAGAGGTCCCAACCACAAGATAAAAGTTTAGTTAACTATCTGTAAATAATAGTTCAAGTATCTATGTTGTTACTTTAGTGCAGGGACAAAAAAAAAAAAAAAAAAATCAAAGCAGTAATGAAATGAAGAAGCGATAGTTTCAAAAGTTACTACGAAACTAGGAGTGATACATGGTAGCATTCTTTTCTATTATAGGTGCGCTTACCATCATATTCCGTAATTATAGAAGTGAACAACATCTGTAATTTTTTTTCCCTTTAATTTTTCTTTTTTTTTGGGGCCTTTTACCTTTCATCTTCGAGACGGCACCGACGGTAGTTCAAAAAAACTGGCCATTCTGGATTGGCTTCTAGTAAAGAGAACATCAATGTTCGTCGCGACTACCAGTTTTTTAGTATCTTTCGATAACTTTCAAATTTTTTGAGCTAGTCTTTCGCTTATTATATCTATGGATGCGAAAACTGTTTGCGACTATCACTACAAAAATAAAGAATTGTAACAAAAAAAGTAAGCAATTGGGCTATTTATGTGGTCTAAAAGGTGTTCAAAGAGCTTTAGCAACCCAACTGGTCATTTTGTGTGTACCAAAAAAATGACATAAGCGTAGTCTTCGAGAAACGGATGTCTTATGTCAACCCATGTATGCTCCGTTCGTCTTCGGAAAATGACTAACTCACATGGTAAGGCTTGAGTCTCACTTGGCAGAGCTGTATAAGCCTTGAAAGCATTTGTCTCATGAGACAAACCTAGGAAGCAGTTATCAGTTTTGGGTGAAGATGGACAACAGTGGGACCGTGCCGCAACTATTTCCTAATTAGGAGGGTTCCCCGGAGAACCCTTTTTGTAGAGGGTTGCGGCTAGAGAATGTAATAGGGGCCCTTGTTAAGACAAGGTAAGTATAATAAAGGTGTACGAGGATAAGTGTTCAAAAAGACTAAAATGAGCGAGCTTGTAAATTTTAAAGTGGCTTCTAGCAAGGAGCATTTGTTTCAATTGTACGATTTCTTGATAACAAAGTGGCATGGACCAGGACACAAAAGTTCGTTGACGGAGCAATTATTAAAGATTCACGAAGGACGAGAAGACCTGTTGACAGCGTTTTATTTGGAAGATGCCACCAGTAATGCAATAGTAGCTACAGCCATAGTGGAAAGGTCAAAAGCCTATTTTAAGGAGGCAGATCGTTCCCAAGCGATATCTTCAATCCCGGATCCTAACACTATCGGCTTGCAAAATGCGACCGCTTTGGTCTTATCAGGGGTTGTTGAAGACGAAAAACATAAAGGAATGTCCAGAGTACTAATAGAGAAAGTGTTGGATACTGTAGAAAACCAGATCGTACAACAAGAACTCAATAAAAGCGATGACAGCAAGAAAGACAGCTTCAGGAATATGACCACTACTGATGGTATTTTCGATAAAGTTTTAGGCACTTATTACTTGAGTAAAAAATATTTTTGGGTATACTACTCGGCAGATGACTGGTTTGAATTCAAGGCCGGATTTAAACGGTACACATTGGGTATCTTTGAATTGCCCCTTT
The DNA here is from genome assembly GCA_030572315.1 of [Candida] glucosophila. NCBI lineage: Eukaryota > Fungi > Ascomycota > Pichiomycetes > Serinales > Debaryomycetaceae > [Candida] glucosophila. Next base: position 116,183 of record JAJLZR010000035.1, on the reverse strand, counting down.
CCCTTGCGGACACATGGCAGCTGAAATATATAAGAGACTTTTTGAGTTCTGTGAGAGAGGATGGAAAAGAAATTGCACCAAGTAAGACCATTCATTTCTTGCGCAGTTCCAGAGAGAAAGACCAGGAAACGATCAAATCTATCCTTCTGTTCAAAGAGATGGAGATTTTGGGAGACCTAAACAGAAATTTGTTTCATCCAGAACTATCTAGTGGCCGTAGATCTAGCTCTTCGCTTACAAACATGTCTAATGTTTTGCAAATGTCAAAGATAGGTTCCTTCAGTGAGATGTCGGCGGTACCCGAGGCTATTCCTGCAACAGAAACACCTTCTAATCGCAGACGACTGTCGGTATTAAAAGTAATTGTTCCAAAGATAGGGATGAAGCCGGATTACTCTAATTTCGAAGAGAATACTATACTCGAAAAAGAGAAGGCAAAATACTATATCAATGATCATGATTACGAAGAAGTTGAAGAATTCACCGATATTCAAGGCATACTTCTTACAAATCAACTGCATAACAAAACGTACTTTATTGTCTGGAGTACTTTACGTGACGGTGGGTTTTATGTATACTCAATGGGAGAAATGCCATATGCTACCACTGAATCATACGAAAGAGGTGGTGTATCACGCACTCCCTCTCGAAGGAACTCGGCTTCTCAAGTGAATCAATTGAGCGGCTATAATTTCAAGGACTTGGATACCTTGTTTCTTATTGCTTGTGAGGTAGGTAAAAAGAGAAAGTTATCAACCAAAAAGCTACAAGTGGCCGTCAATGACATTTCGCCAGAATACCCCGTGGCCGTTTTGCGCGATTATTTCATTAACTATTTACCTAGTACCTATGAAGATCACTATTCTTCTCAAGATCCGAACGAGGAAAAAGAAGGATCAAAAATTCTTTTTGTTGAGGATCCTAGAATGGCTTCTGTATCTCCTTCAATAAGAAGGTTTGGAATTAGTTCTTCGAACTTTGACTTGGATTGGGTTGCAATAGGTATGTGGGCCGTTAAATAATCTGTTCATAATTCGGTGCTACCTCTCGGTTGGTTGCGTCATTACAAGTAGACGCTGTAGATACCCTTTTGTTCCTTATCAATTAAACAAAAAAAAAAAAAAAAAAAAAAAAATACTTGTGTACGTCCAGACGAATATTAACAAATCTTTATATCACCTCATCTTTTCGCATAGGTCGACCTATGCTGCTTACTCTAACGATCGCATAAGAAATTGACCTATTGATCAAGCTGTAAAAAAAAAAAAAACGCTAAATTACAATTCATTGATTCTAATCACACTATAAAATTACTTCTAGATATCTCAGAAAGTGCGGGAGACGGTTTCACTTGTAGAGATACTGTGGCATCGAACTACCTGGGCAATCAAGCCAGAAAATCTTCAGAACAACATATCTAATGTACAACAGATACATAATGCACCTAAACATGCCCAAAGACAAGACTCTCCTCCACCACCACCTGGATTTTGTTGTACGTACATTGGTTGTTGACCTTGATAGTAACCTCCTTGCTGGGGATGTGGGTATCCACCGTAACCTCCATAAGGATTTGGACCTTGTTGATAACCTTGGTGTGGATATCCTCCTTGTGGGGGTCCTCCTTGCGGATATCCTCCATATTGAGCTCCGGGGTGCGATTGAAAATAACCTCTATCCTGATGTTGCGCTGTGTAAGAAGGTTGTGCTTGAGGAACATAACCACCATCTTGTCCACTCTGGCTCTCCGACCAAGTAGGTGGGGGCCCTTTTGGTGGCTCTGGCTCATAGTTTGCTTTCCCAGACATTTTCTACAAACTATCGTCAGTCAAATTACAAGGCAATCTCTATAAGCTAGTTAGTTTTGTCTCACCTTACGTACTGCATATAACGTATGACAAGAAAAAAAAAAAGTCCTTCGAATTGGAATCAGCCGTCATAAAATGAAAAGTGCAAATAGTATTTATTAGATAGTATGCCATAACATAGCACGATTTAGATACTTAATTTGGAAATGTCCTCTAATGAGTTCTTACATGTCTTCGATCTTACTTCTATGACTAGATAATTAAAATTATAGTTGCTTTTAGACCATTTTACCGGGTGGTAGTATTGCACCTGTATTTAATTTATTGTACCTATATTTGGTCCATTATACTTGTATTTGGTCCATTATACTTGTATCAGGACTTAATGTGAATATATTAATTACGACAGCATAAGCAATTAGCGAACGAAATTGCTTCAAAAATGCTTACACTCGGTTAGAATCTTCGTCACAAGCCAAAACGCCTTATTTTCGTTGCTCAAGTGTAGAAAATTATTATCAAAACAACAGCATTCGAGCAATGACCCAGAAGAATCCATTTGCAGTGAAACTAAGAAAAGTCAATTAGTATGTATACGTAAATTCGGGGTTTTTGTCACCAGCCAAAACCTTTTCTCTCTCTGATAAGGAATCAAACTTTTCCTTGTAAGCCGGTTTCTGCTTTTTACGGTTTGCATAAATAAGAGCCACAAAGTAGGCCAACAGAAAGCATATACTGAAAACAGTAAAAGCTATGGAGGTTCCTAAGCCTGGTGCATATACGGGGGCGTCTTTCTGGAGGAAAAGAAAAGTGGAGATGATACCACCAATATTACCAAAACCAATTTGCCAAGCAGTACCCATGGATTTGCGCAAATGACCGCCATAATTAAGAGTACTCCAACACACTATAAGAGGCATTGCAGTGTATAGGCCTGATGCGGCCAAAAAGCAACCAGCGTAACGCGCGGAAGGATTGTGGGTTGCACCAAGAATCAAGGCTAATCCAACTATTGCTGTACAACAAGTAGCTATTAAAAAAGGCAATCTTCTGCCAACTTTGTCCGATATGAAAGAAATAATGTTAGAAAATCCAAAGGCACATATCCAGGGATATATTGAGTGTTGGTTCGCACTTACCGCAGTGTATCCCATTTCCTTGACTATCGTAGCCGAGAAATAGGCGTATCCGTACGATGGAACGATCAAACCAAAGTATACCAAAGAAGGTATCCATACTAGATAGTCAATGAATGTTCTGGAAATGTCAGAAATGTTGTTCTTCGTTTCAAAACCCGACGGTATCCCGGAATGGATTTCTAGCTTTTCCTTGAGAAACTTTCTTTCATTGTCTTTTAGAAACCTTGCTTCCTCCGGGAAATCGGCCAATGTGAAATACAAGATGATTGCACAACCAGCAGTGACTATTCCATCGATAATAAAGATCCATTGCCATGTCGCAAGTCCACGCAAGCCTTTCAAGTCATTTATTCTATAGGAAATAGCACCGCTAGCTCCACCAGCCAAAGTTGTTACAGAAAAGAAGGCCGAAAACCTTCTTTGTGCTTCTTGGGTCACATAATAACTCGAAAGAAGATAAAAAAGCCCCGGAAACGTTGAAGCTTCTGTTATACCTATAAGAAATCGACACGCTGCAAGTCCTCCAAAATTAGTCACAAATCCCATGCCTATTGAAACTATCCCAAAAAAAAAAATACAAATGCTCAAATATATATGTGGCTTGATAAATTTAATTAAGTAGTTGGATAGCACTTCAAAGAACACATAGGGCACGAAAAATAATGTCAATGCTGTATTATACTGATTTCCCGTCAAGTTCAAATCTTCCGACAACCCATATAATTTCGCATTCGATATGTTCACTCGGTCCAAAAAAGACAAGAAATACAATAGACAAAATGGTGGAACTACGCTTAAATCAAGCTTCCACATCAATTTTTTTTCATTAACTCCATATTCGCTTGCAAGCTTATCCACTTTTTCTTGTTTGGTTGCTAAGTCGGATTGTACCTCGCTCGTCAAACTCACATTATTGAGGTCCTTCAGCACTTCTCCTTCTTTAAACTCAGTTATTGACCCTGTCATCTTTACTTTCCTTCGTCCCTTCCATTACCTTTTTCTTCTCAAGATTCCATCTTATATATGCGGCTTGACTCATCGAAATCCTGCCGGTACCGGCCCTTTTTTTCTCCGCAACAGTAGATTATTTTCTCCGGATTAGGATATGGTCCATACTGATATTAACTACTTTCGGTCTGTAATTTACATTTCCTAATAGGGTCTATAGAGTAAAAGGATCGATAATGAATTTGAGTCGCGCTTCTTAGACAAACTAAAGCTAAAAGCATCCAAGTGCTTCTACACTCACATGTTAAAACAGGGACCATACTCTTCTTCGTCTGTGTCTCTTTGTAACATTGCTTTTTTTATTTCGATACAATTTTTTTTTGAAACTTTGAAATCACCGTACCTTGTAGACAGTAGTGCTAGTGATTTTGAACATCAGAATCTGACTTCAACAAAAGGTTTACGACCTGCAATAACAAAAAAAAAAGCACTGAGATAAGAGAGACGCTTCTTTAAGACGGCCTGAGCTGTTGTAGGTACCAACAACCACCATAGCTGCCGTAAAAAGCCCCAAACCGATCTAGAGACTTTAGGGTTTCTACCCTATGTATTACCTAATTAGGAAGGTAGGAGCTGATTTCTGCGGATTTGAAGGCGGGTAACGTGATTGAAATTTTTTTCAAGCACACCGAATGCGTTTCTTCAATACATTAGATTGAACAAGATTTTCAAGATTCAATATTGAAAACTAGAGGAGCAAAATGGCAGAAGTTGAAGAACAACAACCAGTTGTCCAAGATGAATTTCAGTTGGTAGAAATGGCCACCCCTATTCCAGCTGATGTGCAAGCAGCACAACAAGAGGTGAAATTATTCAACAAGTGGTCGTTCCAGGATGTGACAGTCAAGGATGTCTCTTTGGTTGACTACGTCCAAATTAGACAACCAGTTTTCGTGCCACACACCGCAGGAAGATATGCTACCAAGAGATTCAGAAAGGCACAATGTCCTATTGTGGAGAGATTGACTAACTCTATGATGATGAACGGTAGAAACAACGGTAAGAAGTTGAAAGCAGTTCGAATTGTTCAACATGCATTAGAGATCATCAACGTGTTGACTGAGCAAAACCCAGTCCAGGTTGTTGTTGATGCTATTGTTAACTCAGGACCAAGAGAAGACTCTACTAGAGTTGGATCTTCTGGTACCGTGAGAAGACAAGCAGTTGATGTCTCTCCTATGAGAAGAATTAACCAAGCTATTGCTTTGATAACCATTGGAGCTAGAGAGGCAGCTTTCAGAAACATCAGAACTATTGCTGAATGTTTGGCCGAAGAGTTGATCAACGCTGCCAAGGGATCCTCTACTTCATACGCAATCAAGAAGAAGGATGAATTGGAGAGAGTTGCTAAGTCTAACCGTTAGGACACATCTTTCGGTATCATCCATAATGTACATGTTTCTTTAGTGGTCATATTTCGCTTTTATAAAAGATAAATATAAATAATTGTATTTTTTGAATTCGCTAGAGGTAACCGTTTATACCAAACTGGACAAACTGAAATTTATATGTCTAACATCTATATTCTGACAGGATAAAACATTCGTAGAAAGTAATTTATAGGATTACCACCCAACAAACCTTGATATCTTTCAGCCCTTGTTCTGAGAAGATCTTCTTCAGACAGGTACTCCTCCGTGCTTCCTCTTTTTGTAGAATCCTCTGTCTCCCGGCCAGGTAATGTAACCTTAAGATGCTCAAGTCTGGCCGTAAGCCGGTTTTTCACGAGTGCTTCTCTAACAATCAATGTCAACAAAAAGCAAAAGAAGAAGCAAGCTCCTGAAAATATTTGAATATGCAAAAATGGTTTGGGTAGTTCTGGTTTTCGCATGGCCAAAGCAATCACTTCTGCAGTTAAACAGAAGAAGGATACAAACATGTTGAGACCAGACCATGCAGCAGGTAAGTCTTTTGGAGATTCAAGTATATCAGCAGCTAGTGGCTGGCAAGAAACAGGACCCACACCAATGAATAATCCTATTACTATGGAAAAGGCATATAGCGAACCAAAGCTGTTCACATTGATCCAAAAAGCCCATAACAAAATAGAGGAGGTCAAACAAACACCAGCAACTAAGTTGCTACGCCCTACTTTATCGCCAGAAATCCCAATTATAGGCCTACCAATGGCTTGACCGGCATTCATAATAGCGGTAGCATTAGTTCCTTGTTGCGACAGCAATCCTATCAGTGAAGCGAAACTAGAAATTGAGAAAAGCATAAGTATATAACCTAGCATGACAATACCGTACCAAAATGCGAGGACGATTATAGGAAACTTTTTGAATAATTTGAAATTGAATATCACTTTCGCAGCATCCTTGATATAAGTAAAGTTAAGCCTATCTTTTATGGGCATATGATCATCACGAGGTCTAATCATAAGAATGGCAACAATAGCTATGGCTAGCGTTACGAAACAACACATTCTGAGTGCCCATCTCTGATTGCCTGCATCTTTAATAACTTTATTGATACTCAAGGAAAAGAGTACACCACCTACACCTGCGCCTCCGACAGCAATTCCGAAAGCAAAAGCTCTATACTTTTTGAAATAAGTCGCCAAGACCACGGTTGGTGGAATATAAATGAATACGAACCCCAAACCCACTAATACGCCTTGGGTGAGGTAAAGCTGCCACAACTTTGTGGCAAAAGAAGCTAAAATATACCCACAGCTCTGAATGAACACTCCAATAAAACAACATATATAAAATCCAAATACCCTGTAAGTCATTACACTGAGCGGAGCCAAACCTTGGGCAAAAAACATCACTAGACCTCCTATCAAACTATAATCATACTGTGTTGCCCCTTTGAAGGTATCATGCGATATATAGTAGCTTAAGAAAACACCGTATCCTGAATTGGGTCCCCAAGAACATACTATACAAAACATGGTACATACGGCCACCACCCATGCATATCCACTGTCTAACTTGGGATCAACTGGTTTCTCCTCCATCTTCTCCTGCATATCCACTGACATTTCCTGCGAGTCATATCTTTCGTCATCCTTCTTTTCAACGCTTTCCCTTTCCTTGCGTGATTGCTCCCTTGTTGCTCTTGTGCTTCTTCTAGATACTTTTTCAAGTTCATCTGCAAGTGCCACTTCTGCTTGGGTACCCTTCTGATAGTGTTCGTCATGATCTAAATGGTACTCATCCCTTAAAGTCGTCATAAACCGCGAGTGTTCTGAGTGGTTGGTTTTTGTTCCTGATAGTATCCGTGAGTTGAGCGAGTTTCGATGTGAGCTTCTTTGACTATCATAGCTATTTCGGCTCTTTTTAGCAATCAGTTCCCTAGAAGTAATGGCTTCTGGTTTAAAGTCTTTCGAATCATCACTATTCAAAGACCCTTCTTCATCATAGTGGTATTCTATCCTATCCTTATCCTCCATTATGCCCTTTACTCACTTTTTTATCCTTTTGGTATCGATACCGCTGCCTTATATAGATATGCAAACACATGCACATCTTCTGTTCTGCAGAAAAGTCGTTTATGTGTCAGAACTACGCATCAGTTTTTTTCAATTTTTCCTTTCTACCATAGCGAATTTCAGCTTGAAGAAGGTATGCGAACACACAGAGAAATGGGCGAAGAAAGCAATTGAAGAATTTTGAGCGCTCCGATCTTATACAGGTATACTAATGGGGAGTATTCTTCACCGTATCCCGTGCCTGTCATTCTTAATATAATAATTGGAGCATGCAGCCCATTTCTGAAGAATTTAAAATGCAGGCTTTGATTTTATGGGTGAGTAACTCATTGCAGTGCCTCCGTGCACACGAAGAGCCCTCCAGAAATTGGAATTGTAAGGCACCGATGATTTACCGAAATGGTAGAGATAGGCGAGAAATTTAATTTGCGGGCCAAGAAACGACTTTTGCGCTGACTCATTGAGGCTCGAAATTTTTCCTAAAGAACCTTTTTTTCTTTTTTTTTTTTTTTTTTTTTTTTTTC
>JAJLZR010000035.1:0-108165 GCA_030572315.1 [Candida] glucosophila | reverse complement strand
CAATCGATATCATCATTATTCATTGTCGAGCCGCATGAGTAACATCGTGTAGCCTAAAGAAAAAGGAAAAAAGTACAATTATAGAGACAACTAAACGTAGATGTCAGGGACAGCAGATTTCCTTAACAAAGGAATTGATTTCGTACAGAAGGCAATTAATTTAGATAACGCCACAAAGTACGAAGAAGCATATCGAATGTATTACAATGGACTAGACTACTTGATGTTAGCACTTAAGTACGAAAAAAATGCAGCGTCGAAAGAATTAATTAAGAACAAGTTCATGGGATATTTAGCCCGAGCTGAACAGCTCAAGGAATATTTGGAAAAGCGGAATCAATCAGATTTCGCGGAGGGATCGAGCTCAGCAGGATCAACGAAAGCAAAAAAGGGAGAAGGAGATGATGACGAGACCAAAAAGTTGAGAGGCGCCCTAATGGGTGCAATCTTGACCGAAAAACCTAATGTCAAGTGGGATGATATTGCTGGACTTGACGGAGCGAAAGATGCTCTCAAGGAAGCGGTGATATTGCCAGTAAAGTTTCCACAATTGTTTAGGGGCAACCGTAAACCTGCGTCAGGAATATTGCTCTACGGACCACCAGGAACCGGAAAGTCCTATTTAGCGAAAGCAGTAGCGACAGAAGCAAGTTCAACTTTTTTCTCGGTGTCTTCCGCAGACTTAATCTCAAAATGGATGGGAGAATCAGAGAGATTGGTAAAACAACTTTTTAGCATGGCTCGTGAAAGTAAGCCCTCAATTATATTTATAGACGAAGTAGACGCTTTGTGTGGTCCTAGGGGTGAAGGGGAAAGTGAAGCATTGAGAAGAGTTAAGACGGAGTTTTTGGTACAAATGAATGGTGTAGGTACCGATTCCGATGGGGTGTTGGTTTTAGGCGCCTCCAATATTCCCTGGCAACTAGACGCGGCCATTAGAAGGCGGTTCGAAAAGAGAATTTATATTCCGCTTCCTGATGTGGAGGCGAGAACTAGAATGTTCGAGCTTAATATTGGCAGTGTCATTTCTGAATGCACCTCGCAAGATCTCAAGTTGCTTTCAGAGATGGCTGATGGGTATTCTGGACATGATATTGCTGTCGTTGTGAGAGACGCATTGATGCAACCTATAAGAAAAATCCAGCAGGCTACACACTTTAAGCAAATACAAAGAGTTGATGGAGCATACAGTTGGAAGCCTTGTTCTCCAGGTGATGAGGGTGCAATAGAAATGACGTGGCAAGATATCGACACGGACGAGCTTTATGAACCGGAATTAACCGTCAAGGATTTTGTCAAATCACTCAAGACTAATAGACCAACCGTCAATACTGCTGACGTGCAAAACTACACAAATTTCACTAATGAATTCGGTCAAGAGGGTAACTAGTGATGAAAATTGATTACTTTTAGTAATTCAAATAGAAGTATAAAGTTAATGTCATCTAATCTATCCGCATGGGAGATCTAGATCTGTCCCTATCTCTTCCTTGTTCTCTATCACGATCATGTATTCTGGATCTAAGCTTATCTGCAAATAAGTCTTCTTCTTCTTCCTTATTTGCAATAGGACTCCTTTCTCTTTGACGTAATTTATCCGCGAAAAGATCTTTGTCTTCCTCATTCCTTCTCGATTTGCGAAAGGGCTCTCTCCGACGATGAGGATGAGGACGTGGCCTACGTTCTGGTTCCCCATGCAATAAGTAATACCGTGAGTACGCACTGGCATTTTTCACTTTTCTATCCGACTGGAAAGACATCCTTACGTACAAAACGATTGAAGTCTCATCTTCCTCCATACCGGCATTTTCCTCTCTTTGCTCCTGCTTTTCGTCCACTAGTCCTATTTGTAATCGATTCTTCAAGTCTTGTTGTTTACGAAAGTCAATTGTAGGATTATAGGGTTTGGCTTCTCGTTCTTGGATGGCATCATGTATTCTCTCTTCGTCATTGCTTTTTTGTTGATAATCTTCAGACAAAATCGATATTTTGGATAAAGACTTCAACGCGTCTTCCATCGTATCGAATGCTATGTTGACGCTCGAATCATTAATCCACTGAATCCGAAATTCCAATTGTTCTCCCACTGGTAGCTGTTCATATTTTTTTTTTACCTCTACTTTTTCCTTTTCTGTTTCTTCATCGTATTCCTCAACTCTATAGTTAACATAGTAGTCAATAAACGCCTTAATATCTTCAGTAGACAAATTGTCTACTCCATTTACGTGCAATGCTTCTGGTCTAACTGTTTCTCTTTGATTATTGACTTGCACCTCGATCGCTTGCTCCTTTAACTTTGCTTCTCTTGTTTTCTCCTCTTCTAATGTCTGAACCATTATTCCCCCGTAAGGGGCTACTTCTGGCTCTTCCATGTTACTTTTTTACTCTTATTCTAACTACTAGATGTTTCCCAGAGAGTTGATATTTTTCAATCATTTCGCTCTTTGCGTGTTAGTATCATTTTCTACCTATACGGAAAAATCTGTTATGAATTGTTGCCTATAATACAACTCTGACTACGGAAATCGCTCCTATACATTCTTGAAGCATAGATGTAGATCTCGCCCAATAAATTCTCGTTTTCCGGCTTCTTTTTCTGCTGCTCTTTATGCTTAAAATTGTACAAACATTCTCAAAATACGTATCAAAGTCGGTTCTGGAGCCCTCAGCTAAATCTAAGTTGAAACAGACTCAATGTATGCTCAAGGCACGGTAAAATTACCTACTGTGAAAACATTTCATCTAACTAGCAGCAATTCAGTGGGAGTCTAACTGTTTTTCTTTTTATCTTTTTTTTTTTTTCCTTTTTATTTATTCTTTTTTCATTCTTCTATATCCTTGGCACCGTCCACACTTTCATCCTGTGGTTGCTTAGAATTCTCGTCCGTAGCTACATCCTCTCTTATGAATAGCACATTGTTGCATCTTATGAATATTTCACCTATAAGTTCCTCCTTTTGCTTCCCGTCTTCGTATAAATTCTCGTAGGCATTGTCCAATTGTAAATTCATATAGTTGTCTATTGACAATAATTTTCCTTTGTATTGAATGCGATTCCACTTTAGCCTTACTACAACTTGCTTGTTCACCAAAGTTTTCAAAAACGGCTTTGGATTGACTGGTTGAAACTGTTTCCGTTAGTACATGGCTCTTCTCCTGCTCTCCTTCTTTGCTTCTTCTTCGGACGCAGAAAGCTCTTGAAAAAATAAAACATACACTTGACATAATCGCAAAATACTTATTGTCTTGTTTATTTGTCCTGGGGTATTTGTTCCTAAAAAGGGAGTGTTAGCTAAAAGAAAGAAGCTTTATTCTGGCTTTTTTTTTTTTTTTTTCTGGTTCTTTTTTCTTTTTATTCCTTACAATATCAAAAATCACTACGCATCAGAGATCGTAGTGGAATAATTTCTTCACTTGATAAACACCGAGTTATGGACAAACTATCGTTAGTATATCTCATTGGTGCATTAACCCGGCTAGCGGTGCCGGCAATTTATCCTAGCATTACCTACAATTTATCTAAAGTGGTGGAATTAAGTACACCGTTGACATCGTTCACATCATTGGAAGAAGCATTTTATTATTTGAAACATGGCATAGATCTTTATGATGGGGGTATAATTCATCATCCGCCTCTTTTGGTGGCTTTTTTGAACATAATTAATGTTATTTTGCCAAATAGTCTCCGCCCGGTTGCTTTCAATATTGTTTTCACCATGGTGGATCTCGTAATAACGTCCCGATTGATAAAGCTAAATCACTGGTATAATGAATATAGCAGCAAAAGGACAAAGAGGATATATCAAAGGCTCAATGACGACCTAGTGGCTAGCTTTTATTTACTTAACCCATTGCTCATCCTTACCAATTTGTGTCACTCTACGATTGGCTTCACCTTTCTTGCAATAATAGAGGCAATGTACCAGTTTACGGTAGCAAAAAATATTCTGAGAGGCTCAATCGCACTTGCTGTGGCCTCATATCTTTCACTTAGTCCCTTTTTTTTGCTGGTGCCAATGTTTTTCCTTGTATACGCCCAACTGAGGAGCTGGAGACTGGTGTTTAAGGGAGCGTGCACCCTCTTTGCGACCATTGCCTTTTTGCTATTTTCTTCCTTCATCATGACTGGCTCCTGGAAGTACCTACAGCAATGCTATCAGGTGATCATCTCCTTCAGTAAAATAACTCCAAATTTGGGTCTATGGTGGTACCTATTCACCGAGATGTTTGAATCCTTCACTTGTTTTTATCTCGGAGTTTTCAACATATACTCTGTGATATTTATACTACCCATAGCCGTTCGTTTATTTGAATTTTCGCTGTCACCAGGTAAGCCCATAGGGGATTCTTTTTTGGCAATTATTGTGTGTTATTTGTGGCTATCTCTCACTAAGTCCTACCCTTGTGTAGCCGACTTAGCTTTTGGTTTCTCGCTATTGACCATATTTAAAGATACAATTATTAAACACTGTCATTACGGTATTCTTACAATCCTTGCGCTATTTGTGTGTGTTTTGCTATCTCCCATTTTTTACTACTGTTGGATAGTGTTGGGCAACGGCAATTCGAATTTCTTCTACAGCATGAGCCTCATGTGGGGTATAATTCACGGCCTAATAATTACTGATATACTATGGGTCAAGTTAGCCAATGACTACATTACTCTGAAAGAGATTCCCGAAGATAAAATTCCTAACTTACGATTAACGCAGGTAAACATTATATAGGTAGACAAAAGATTCTTAGAGCGTTTCCTTTTTTTTTTCCATTCTGAGCACGTGACAATTTACTCTACCAATCACTAGGAAAGAATTTTTCATACAGACAAACCATTTGTCTAACGAAAGAAGGACGCTTTATAGCACACATAAATTATTGACATTACAAATGTTGCCTCGTGTATCAATTCGTAGCTACACAACAGGATCTAATTTAGTTTCAGTTGCTTCAAAGGAGGCATTGGGCAACTTGTCAACATTGTCAGTAGTGATCAACAATGCTGGATCGAAAGTGGGCAAGTCAGGAGTTGCACATCTCTTGTCTAAGTTCAATTTCTTGAATACTGAGACCAAATCGGCCTTAAGATTTACTAGAGAAAGTGAGCTTTTGGGAGCATTGTATTCTTCTAACGTGACGAGAGACTCTATTATTTTAAGGACGCAATTCTTGTCCACAGAATTGCCATATTTTGTGGAATCCTTAGGAAATGTTTTGACAAAAGCTTCTTTCAGGCCACACCAACTCCCAGAGCTTGTAAAGCCTGCAGCTTTGGCTGAGAGTAGTGCTGCTTATGCTAACAATAGCTTCGCTGCCTTCGAAGCTTTGCACGAGATCTCCTTCAGAAAGGGATTAGGAAATCCTTTATTCTACGATGGTACCACGAGCGTCAGTATTGACGAAATCAAAGAATTCGCTGCTAATGTTTACAATAGCGACAATGTAAAAATTGTTGGTACAGGTGTCAACGAAGAGGACTTGAAAAAGTTTGTGGGCGAGTCTTCATTCTCTGAATTGCCTTCTGCTGTAGCCCCGGCATTCCCAGTAGAGCTCTTTAAGGGAAAAGAGGCCAGATTCAGAAAAGCAGGCTTGAACGTTGCTTTGATTGGTATTCCTGTCAAACCAGCTGACTTTGGCAAGTTCGAAGTCTTGTCTACCGCTGTTGGATCTTCTTTGTTTGAGAATATTCACGTTCCATTGGCTAATATTCCTGGTGCTTCTTCGCAATTACTTAAGTACAATGATGCTGGTTTGTTTGTCGTGTCTGTTTCTTCTGCTGATGCCGTTGCTGTGGCTCAAAATATAAAAGAAGCAAAGAAAATTATAAACTCGGTTTCTTCCCAAGAGTTATCTAATGCCGTGAAGTTGACTGAGACTTCTCTTGCTCTTCAATCGACTCCTGAATTTCCTCAAGCATTTAAGCTTGATCCATCTGGCGCTAAGGTTAGCTCTCCTGGCGACTTCAACTATGTTGCCGTCGGTAATACTGATGTCTTACCATACGCTAATGAGTTATAATCCTTTTAATATTTGTTAAAATCTATTAAATTGGCATACTATACGACAAAAGAGAATATTGTGCAGGTTGACATTAGTCCTGTTGTAGAAGATATAGAGGTGAATGCAGTGTTATTTTGCTTTAAAGGGATTCTAAGAATTTTCGTAGCTCTCTTCTCTTTCAAGTATCTGTTCTTTAAGAGCTCCCCTCAATATGTTTATCTTATAATCTTGGTGAACAACTCCAGATGCCCGCATTGAGATGAGGTATCTCAGGTCGTGCGTGTCACTATAGGTTTTGAAAAAAAAAACGACCTTGGCTTGTTCATCAAGGTGGGACCGGCTCGCATTTTAGTTGTGATAGAGTAAACTGTAGAGAAGCATCATGTCGGACTATGAAGATAACGCCTATAACGAGGGTCCGGAAGACTTTGAGGATTTTGACCAGCCCGATCATTTTTCTGACAATTTCGATGAGCCTGAAGCCGATAATGAGCAAGGACAGGGTGATGAAGATATGAAAACAACGGATGGTAGAACAATAGTAAATGGAGGTAGCGGGGCGGCTACTGTTCCAGCGAAGCCTAAAAGCGTTAGAGAACTTTCTATACCCAAAGACAAAAGAAATACTACGCCATACATGACAAAATACGAAAGAGCTAGAATATTAGGAACTAGAGCTCTCCAAATATCATTAAATGCTCCTGTTTTAGTAGAAATTGAAGGAGAAACTGATCCTTTGCAGATAGCTATGAAAGAGTTGGCACAAAGAAAAATACCTTTGGTGATAAGAAGGTATTTACCTGATGGGTCCTTCGAGGACTGGGGCTGTGATGAGTTGATTATTGAAAACTAGTGAATGAAAGTATTACTCAATAACCTGAAAAGGTTTAAATTCGAAACACAAATTGAGAATTTAAGCTGTCTATATAGAAAAACTTTGCCGTTTGGGGGGAGGTAAAGTGTCTTCCACCAAAAGTAATTAATTGATTATTAGGAAATATACGCATCTACCCACTTAGACGCTAAAAATACTTGTTTACCGTCCACTTGGGTTTTCAGAAATCCTTGTACTAATGCGTCAAACTTCTCTGTGGTAAGATTTTGGTTGTCGTCTTCCGTACTATCGGTATGAACAGAGCAGACTGCTTCCTTAAGATCTCTAAGATCAATGCTAAGTTCTCCATTGTCATCCGTCTTACCGGGGAAAAACTTTAAAGC
Source organism: [Candida] glucosophila (assembly GCA_030572315.1). Lineage (NCBI taxonomy): Eukaryota > Fungi > Ascomycota > Pichiomycetes > Serinales > Debaryomycetaceae > [Candida] glucosophila. Next base: position 100,950 of record JAJLZR010000035.1, on the reverse strand, counting down.
GTTGTATATCGTCATTTTATCGTCTAGTTTTTGTAATTCCAGAGCCATTATATTCAAAAATGAGTTAAAATTTAATTTCTTCTCTTTATCATTTTTGTTGCTGTCTACTGTTAGCATGCTATCAAGTTCTCGATCCAGCGGAACTGTTAAACCGATGCTTTTATAGATATTGACAAGGTCTTGTTTACTTATTTCCGAATCCCTACTGTCTCCGTCAATTAGCCTAAAAACATCACTGATCTGCGACTTTTGGTCTTTTGAGAGCAAATTAAGCGCCAGCATCTTTCAATAGCTCTTGATATTTCGTTTTGTATCGATTTGATTCCATAAGTAAACGCTTCAGTAACATCGGTCTTTGTTTTCTCGGTATATGCAGTATTGTATTAACTTTTCCATTAACAAAACTAGGGGCCTTCGCTCATGGTCCTTTTTTGTCTATTTTCTAGGGAGGAATAGCGACCTAGTATGGCTATCACCTGGAGACATGTTCTAATGATAGAGTACATATTCTAGAGCTGTGGATCTTTGTTCAAATGTAAGAAAAGTCATCTAAGTAATCTAAATCATGTGCGTCTCTTGGTCCAACTTTACCTTCGAATTCCCCGCTTCTACAATGAATGTTCTACTTCAATGAATAAAGTAATAGAAAGACGAAGGTAGTTGTAATTATCCAGATGGGAAAAGAGTTTGTCACTTGTGTCCTTGGTTGTTTTGTTTTTTCTTTTGGTTTTCGCAGCTTTTGTAAAATATCTCAAACTTTCGTCTCTAGGTTTCGTTACACTATATAACCCAGTGAGCAACTATCTTTAGTATTTGCCATGACAATATCATGGCAGTTCTTCTATTATTTAATTGTAAGTACCATTTGTTTGTAACTCGATCATAGCTTCTATAATTAGGTCAAGAGCAGCACACATAGACTCTATTAACAAGCACTTTTTTTTTACAAACTTTCCGAGGGTGTTTATTTTGTTCCTACAACCTTTTCAACCTTATAGCATAAGCAACAACATACATTTTGCCACGAGTCACTCATGAGGCTTAATGTAGGCAAAAGGGTTCGCACCTCAGTTGTTCGCATAAAAGATATACTCCGCGTTCAACATTGATGGAATTGAGCCATGAATGCACAGGCCCAAAAATATAAAAGGCAAGTATGAAACTACGAGTCTAACAGGGCTTCTTTTTAATATAGAAAAAAGTTGTAGTTTTTCGAATACTACTCTGATATACTTCAAAGCTGAAAGGCATTTCTAGTAAGATTGCTCTGGAAAATCAGGACAGGATTATGTGCACTAAAGCCCACGTTGAAAAAACTTCCTTTAGGACAATCCGTGATGTCACTATATACTATGAAGAGCTCGTTTGGGATATCTTACTTCAATGAATCGGCTATAGAAGAGATCGGAATATAAATACTTGTATATTGGACAAGACAAACCGTTTGTATTCATCACGATTACTTCCGTTAACTAACGCTAATGTGATAATTATTGTATAGTATTCTCCTCCCTGGGGGGCTTTTCTTACCTTTGCGTACACACATTTCATATATGTTATGCTTACAGCTATAAAGGGTAAAAAAATAGACGAGAGCAAATAGAGTTCTAGGACGTTTTCCGTTTACACTGTAGGAACAAATATGGATGATACATGAATGAATTGAAAAACTGGCTAATCACATGAGAAAAAAAATTGCCCTACGGCACCCATGCTTTGTCGAACGCATGTACTGTAGACGAGAATTTATCTTATTAATCTGATCAGCTGGATCCGTATCCGTAATTGGATATTACTTTCGCTAAAAAATGCAGGTGAGAGAAAGTAAGCCTTACATACCGCAAAACGAACAGGAAATATTATAAGCTATTATTCTTTCTAACAATGCCGAACACGGAATTATTATGAAGACGCTAGTATAGACCTAACAATGATTTATTATTCTCTTATCTGATAAGACAAAAAATTTCACCGTTTAACATTAAATCTAACCTCTTGACAAAATGACTACTATCGTGGAGACATCCCAAGAGGGTCACACCAGAGCCGATAGGATTATTGATGAGAAACATCATTTCGATTCAAAAGGAGGGGAAACTGAAAAGGAAATTCCAATTGAAAAAGTCGATTCAGATCTGCATTTTCTTTTTGGTGTAAAAAGAGCGGAACTTTTATTTCGTGAATTCAATGGGATATATCTAAAATTGTTCTTTATTTTTGCGCTATTAGCGCAGGGTTTCGTAAGTGGACTAGACTCATATATGAGACTGACTTATGTCTCCTTGGCCTTAAATTCTTTTGACAATCATTCATCAGTTGCGTTGGTGGACCTCGTTAATGCCGTGGTCAACGCGGCTGGTCAATTGGTCTTTTCAAGGTTGAGTGATATTTTCGGAAGAATTGAGACATATATTTTAACTGTCGTTCTATATTCGGTAGGGTCAATAATTCAATGTCAAGCCACAAATCTAACAAGATATGCAGCAGGGTCGGTCATCTACAATTTGGGAGTGACCGGCACATCGATTGTCTTAATGATTTTCGTAGGTGATATGTCAAGTACTCGTTGGAGAATGTTCTACTTGTTGTCATTATCTTACCCTTATGTTATCATTACATGGATCTATGGTTACGTCATGAATAGTATTGGGTTAGACAATTGGAAGTGGGGGATCGGGATGTGGGCGTTCATTTTCCCACTATGTAATGTTCCATTAGCTATTTGTTGCATTTACTTATATTACAAGGCAAGGACAACGGAGGAATGGAAGCGTACTCCAAGTGGGTTTTCTAATTACAAAAAGTACGGGCTTTGGAAATATTCGCTTATGTTATTGAACAAACTTGACGTGGTAGGCATCATTCTTATGATTGTTTGCCTGGGATGTATCTTGGTGCCCTTGACTATTGCTGGCGGTTATAAGCAGCAATGGAAAGAAGCCAAGATTATAGTTCCGCTTGTTGTCGGTTTTGTACTCCTCGCAGTCTTTATTGCGTACGAGCATTTCTTGAGTAGTGATCCTGTAATGCCTCCTTCTATGTTCAATAGTCGTGGTGTTTGGCCTTCATTATCCCTTAGTTTCTTTAGTATGGTCATGGATGCCATTCAGCTGAACTACTTCTATACCGTCCTTCTTGTTTCATTCAATGAATCCAATTTATCAGCAACCAGAATCCAAGGATTACCATCATTTGTATCTCAAATCACGGGGTTCTTCGTTGGTCTTGCAGTTGTTAAAACGAGCACTCTCAAGCCTTTCCTTGTCGCAGGTGTGTCAATATCCTACATTGGATATGGTCTCATGTACCATTATAGAGGAGGAACTTCGTCTCATGCGGGAATTATAGGTTCACAATGTGTGATTGGTATTGGGAATGGGTTCTATAGTGGTTCAGATTCTGCTGTGCTACAAGTTAATGTCAGTCATAATTTGATGGCTCGTGTCACTGGAATAAGTATGACCCTTTATTATATAGGAAATGCCATCGGCTCTGCTGTTGGAGGTGCTGTGTGGACTCAAAGATTGTACGGTTTGTTGATGGATAGGCTCAATAATAGTAAATTGGCTGGGTCAGCTTATGAGTCACCCTTTGACTTTATTGAAGAGTATACCTGGGGTACTCCAGAAAGAGACTCGGTTGTCTCTGGGTACAAGGAAATACAGAGGCTCTTATTGACTGCGCTGTTGTGCGTATTTGCGTTAGTACTAATTTCATCATTATTCACGCAAGACCGTAAGTTGGATGAGGAACAATCACCCGACGTGCAAGGTGTAGTTAAACAGTCTGATCTTAAGAAGTTTGAAGAGAATAGAACTCTGAAGGATAAGGATAGGAATCGTTTCCATCCACTCAATCTTATTCTGATCTTTCATATATGATTTATAGTTGGATATAGTTAGGCTAGTATTTCTACGGGAAAACAAATTTGCACAGTACGTTCAACGGCTAATTAAAATGGTACTATACTAATTTCTTTCATGCGCACATTAAGGACTTATGGTTATATTGGTCGAACAAAAAGTAAGTTTAAGTAAATTTACATTAGCTGCACCTACGCAAAAGGATAACTACTAGTTTAGCCATTAAAGTTATCGCTCTCCCCGAAAGGATGTCTATCCAACCTGGCCTTGCTTTCGAGAAGTTTTCTTTTGTGCATGTGCAACAGCAACTCGTTTTCGCAGCCGAAAAGTACCTGTGGAGAAGAGCATGAGCACGACCTCGGGGATAATACACCCAACAATCCCCCTCATCTTAGGAATTAGCCTTATATTTACTAGCGGTACCTTAATATATTGCTTAAAGAAGATAAACAGTATCGATTTTAAGTCCTATCTGCCATTGGGTTCTCGCAATAGATACAAGGAAAGTAGGTGTTCATACAAGATTATCAAAGATTCAAGAGACAAACTGAAGATTTGATTGAAAATGACCTCATTTCAAAATAAAGAATATTCTATTGAAGTAGAGTCGGAAAAAATATTAGAAAGGCTTGTGGAGGATCCTGGTTTGCAGATTCCAAAAGAGGTCAAAAAATATGCTAGCGAAGTGAAATTTCACTCGGAAGCAGGATTGACGAAGCCTTATATGCCTACCTCATTAAAGTTCACTGAATCGTCGGCTTCACTTTGGGGATTGATTACTGCATTCGCAAATGCTATTATAGTTGATCGCTATGGAGCTGAGAATGAGCAGAAAAGCAAAGTATCCTTAGATAAGTCCACCTTATATTTGCTTTGCATTGCGCTCATTCAATTCGATGGTAAAATGCTTCAAGACCCTACCGTAAGAAAGAGATCAGAGATGTACGACAAGGTAGATAACTTTAACAACTTTTACCGAGCACTAGCTACAAATATATACCAAACGAAAGATAGTAAATATTTCCAACTACACGGGTCCATGAATGCAACAGAGACATTAAAAATGCTAGGACTACCTTCCAGGATAAATGAACTTAAAGAAAGAGAAAAAACTGTGCAGTTTTTGAACAACGAAGTGAAGAACTACGACAGTGAATGGCTTGACATTACTGCAAATGAAAGGTTTCGTCAGGCTGGCTGCGTTTGCTATACTGCTGAGGAGTTCGCCAATACAGAACAAGGGAGAATATTATCGACTGAACCTCTCTACCTGTTGTACAAAACTCATGAACAACTTCCTAGTGTCAGCTGGCCAGAACCTACTAAAGGCACAGGAAGGCCATTGGAGGGAATCAAGGTGATTGATTTTTCCAGGGTTATAGCTGCGCCTCAAATCTCCAAAATTTTGGCTAACTTGGGAGCCTCTGTTATTAGAGTATCAAATGACGTAGAACCAGATATGGCCATGCTTCTTTTTGATAGCAACTTAGGCAAAAAAGACGTGTCGATAAACTTAAAGACAAGTGAAGGTAAGGAGAAGCTCGAGCAGCTCATCTTGGAGTGCGACGTTTTCGTAGACGGTTATAGACCAGGCGCCTTGGCTAGATTGGGGTTTTCTCAGGAATACGTGCAATTTCTAGCAAAAAGACGAAACAAGGGTATTGTGTTTACTAGAGAGAACTGTTACGGCTTCAAAGGTCCATGGCTGCACCGTTCTGGCTGGCAACAAATAGCGGATGCTGTAACTGGTGTCGCTTACGAGCAAGGTAAATTTCTAGGCCTCAATGAGCCCGTCCAACCCTTGTTGCCCAATTCTGACCTTCAAATTGCCTTAGTGGCAGTGATAGCAATCATGAATGCTCTCTACAAAAGAAGATGCGAAGGTGGCTCCTATAACGTTGATGTCTCCTTATGTCGGTTCGATGTCCATCTTCTTGAATTGGGTCTATTACCGGTTGAGGAGCAAGAAAGAATAAAGAATCATAGCAGCACGACTTCCGCTGGTCAAGAAATCTTGTCCCTTCGTCATCATGACGATATGTTCATTTTAATTTTCAAAGTACTCACCTATTTTGTTACCTACTATTCTAGTTTTTTTGCTCCACATAACTTTAGCAAGACAGAGTCTAAATGGGGTGCAGAAGGTGAGTTGATTACCTACGTAAAGGCTCCTGTGGAATTTAACGAGGTCAGCCTTTCTTATGATATAGGAAGTTGTCCAAAAGGAACATATCTTCCAGAATTTTGAAAGCCTTGTCTTCCATTTTTTGTCCAATTGGTACACTTTCGTTCGAGTGATATAAATTGGCTTACGTAGTTTTTCTGGAAACTAAAAGTCCCTTCGTATTGATCTGAAGAAACCAACTTAAAACGATTGAAAATCAAGAAGAAATGAAGTGAAGAAAAGAAGGAAAAGACAATAAAATAAGAAACCCAAAAAAAAAAAAAAAACACCAAGTATTGATATGCTTCTTCAGCATCCAAGGAATATGTAGCTTTTTTCTCTTCGAATATGTAGCTTTTTTCTCGTATATTTTCGCTAACATAATTTTTCGTTGCATATAAAGCTATATAAAGATTAGTATGTAGATACGCGATATTGATGATGTACGTTTCAATACATTTAAGTATACTTGTCATCTATGACAAGATAGCTTAAGAGAAAATAAGGCGTAAACTAAACTACCTAGAGCGGGAATTGATAGAATAGCAAGCAATAGTATTGCTGAAAATGGATAATCTCTATAATCAACCCATAGTGATGGATAATGGGTCCGGAAACTTGAAGGCAGGGTTCGCGGGAGAAGATGTGCCAAAAGTATTTGGAACATCAGTGGTAGGTCGGCCAAAATACCAGAAAGTAATGGCAGGAGCTTCTTTGGGGAATAATGAAAGTGTAGGCAGCAATAGGGAAGAAATGTTTATCGGGAATAATGCACAACAAAATCGAGGCCTCCTCAGACTTTCGTACCCAATTGAACACGGAATAGTGACCAATTGGGAAGAAATGGAGAGAATTTGGTATCATACTTATACGAGAGGGCTACAAGTTAATGCGGAAGAGCACCCTTTGTTGATAACGGAAGCACCTCTAAACCCAAGACAAAATCGCGACAAAATGTGCGAGGTGTTGTTTGAACAATTTAATGTTCCGTGCGTATACGTGTCAATGCAGGCGGTGTTGTCATTATACGCCTCGGGACGCACTACCGGAGTTGTAATAGATAGCGGTGATGGAGTGAGCCATGTGGTTCCAGTCTACGAAGGGTTTGCATTGCCAACATCTATCAAAAGAATGGATATTGCTGGACGAGACGTGACGGAAAATCTTGCATTCAATATACGTCGCATGACAGGGGTGTCGTTGCAGAGCAGTTCAGAAATGGAGATAGTACGAATGATAAAGGAAAAGTGTTGTTTCGTATCGAAGGACCCTGCACACGACGAAAAAATATATTCAAACGCTGCCTACAGCCGTTATTTACTTAAAGAATCCGAAGAAAATCAATCTGATCACTTAATTGGCAGATATCGACTACCGGACGGACATTTAGTTCAATTGGGGGCGGAACAATTTCGATCTCTGGAAATTCTTTTCAACCCCCAATTAATAGGAAATGAATCGCCAGGTTTACACGAATTGACCTCGCTTGCTATTAGTAAAACAGACCTCGACCTAAGACCAGGCTTATATCAGAATATTATAATATCGGGTGGAAGTACTCTATTGAAAAATTTTGGAGAGAGACTACTTGTCGAACTAAAGAATCAGCAGCAACAAATGGGAGGGTCAAGTTCTTGGAACTACTCACGATATAGCAGCGACTATAGCGCAAACATGAAAGTTAAAATTAGTGCTCCTCCTGAAAGAAAGTATTCCACTTGGATAGGCGGTTCTATATTGGCAGGTCTATCTACTTTCAAAAAAATGTGGGTTACTTCTCAGGAATACAACGAGGATTCTGACTTGATCCACAAAAAATGTCTATAATTTAGCAAACTTGCAAGGTATACTCTTGTGCTTAAGGTTATTTATGCGTTTTCTATTTTGATTAATTTGCATTAGACACAATAGTACCTGTCTCCGAAGTCACCTAAGCCAGGAACAATGTATTTATTTTTGTCTAATCCTTTATCAATTCCTCCCGTTATTATCTTCACATCCGGGTACTTTTCATGGAATACCTTAATACCCTCAGGTGCTGCTAATAAATTCAAGAAATAGATCCTATCCATTCTGACTCCCCTACTCAAGAGAACTTCAATTGCCATCATAGCACTTCCTCCCGTAGCTAACATTGGATCAAGAAGAAAAACGTATCTTTCACTTATATCTGCTGGAAGCTTCACATAAAAAAGCTTTGGGGTAGCTGTTTCTTCGTCTCTTTGAATCAACATCTTTCCAATTCTTACTGATCTGCAACATTCCCGAAGCCCCATTTCCATACTTTCTCCAGCCCTAACAATACTCACTCCGCATATCTTACCCAAGAACCGGGCTCCATCATATTCATAGTCCCCATGGCACTTTATTTTTGTTTCTTCAACTGGTAGTTGGTTCAATCCTTCTTCCACTAATAATCTGATAATCCGATCAGAATAAAAAACGAAATCGCCTCTTCTAGTTGAATGATCTCTAATGATAGAATACAAGCCCCTCAATTGATTAGTTTGTGGCAACAAAATCAAATTCTTGAAGATTTCTTGGGAAGTACTCATATTGATAATTCGAAGAATCTATACTGATATATGGAGAGTCTTCGGGATGAAGTGTGCCTGGTGAAACATGATCAAAAAATTTTTATGAAATTTCTATGTGCCAAAAAAAAAAAAAAAAAAAAGTACGTATATATACCATTCGAATCATTTTTGACAGGTACAGAAGACTCATTGGTTACTCAAATTATAGTAGCGCCTTTTCGTAGAATACTGTACAATAGTTAATTTCTCTGAATACTTTTATTGAAATCCTACTCTTCATGGGAAAAAGGATTATGGATAATTCCACTTCCTTCAAAAGGTGAGATGGTCAAAAGAGAAGGTCCTCGAACAACTACTTTTCCTAACAGTCTAACCTTGTCCGTCGATGTAGTCTCATCTTGGGGATCTAATATCAAGTTAGTATTCTTAAACATTAAAAACAAATTAGTTGGCGATACTTACCTCTTAATGTTTCGGTCACTTCCTCTAAAACTAAGTTCATCAATTGGTCAAACCCCTTCAACACACCAACAATTTGTCTTCCTCCTATAAATTGTACTCTTATCTTTTCATTCTGATACTTTTTCAAGTCCAAAATTGCTTCTCTTTTGGGAGCAAGTGGCCTGTTGGTGTTGCCCTGATGTTTTCTTCTGGTGTTCCCATAGTTAGGTTTGCCATTGGTTTCACTAGCAGTATTCTCTTCTTTGCGCTTGCTCATGTTAGAAGTTTCTCTCCATAGAAGTCGACATAATTAAAATACTTACTTTGTCCATGTTTGCTGCTCTTATCTCTCTTGAGTATGACTTCGACAATCTCTGATGCTTGATGAACCGAAATCCTATACCACGTGACCACATGTCGCAGACTTCTTATAGACTCCATCTTAGCGTAGGGATTACAGAAGCAAGGAACCCTTTTCAGTATATAATTTATACACAGTTTGCTTCTCGTACTAAAAGACATTTTTTAGCGGGATTTGGTCTAGCTTGGGCCAATATTTATCCCAAAAAAGGAGTTCCAGATTCTCCTTCAAGGTAATTATACCTAAAAAGGTATAGCACCAAAGAAGGGATACCACTAAAAGATAAAATGAGCTATTTTTACATAGAACGGACTTTTCCAAAAGACATATAGCTTTATTTTGACCATGTTTCTCTTCGAGAAGTCCTAAGGTTCATTCCTTATCGATGTCGTAGATCCCATAATCAAGGCGAGCCATATTTCGCCATTGTGTATGCAGGTAGAATTTGGAACAGAAAGCTTAACAAATGGTTACAGTACAAGGATCGATCTAGTTGCAAAATAGTCAAGAGGCATATGAGCGATATCAATATCTTTGTTACATCAGATTTGACGGCATCTGAGAGGAGAATCTCACCTCAATGGGACTTGAAATATTTCAAGGGTAAATTAGAGATTATAACTGGGATTCCACAAAAATACCAGACAATACAGCGCTACCAGGGAGCCAGCAATAACTACGACGTCATTTCGGATGCGAAAGACTATACAGAGGAGAAGGATAGCAACATACTACTTCTGCAATTTGGGATCATCCCCTATAGCAGACTACATATAGTAGACGCAAACCCCGATTCGCAATTATCACTGCTACAAGACGATGAGAACAAGGATAATATAGTTGGTTTCGAGCTCCCAGAAGATGAATATGTCAAAAGGACAGATTCAGTGCTTAGCTGGAAACGAGCTCATAAACTTGGACGATTCGATCCGGAAATCACTTTGCGAAGATCAAAGAGAGAAGAAGAGAATTACTCATCATTGGCTTCTTTGGAGATAGGAAAAAGGTGCAGGATTATCAGTATCCTGGGAGAGAGGCGTGGAACAGTGCGATTTGTTGGCAAAGTACCAACATTAGACGATGACTTATGGGTGGGTGTAGAGTTCGATGAGCCTGTCGGTAAGAATGACGGCTCCTTAGATGGGGTAAAATATTTCGATAGCAAGCAAAGCTTCGGAAGCTTTGTCAAACCCAAATCCGTTGAGGTTGGTGACTTCCCCCCGTTAGGAACTTTTTCCGATACAATCGTCGATGAAGGTGTTTATAATGACGAAGAACAAGATGATGATGAAATTTGAATAGAAGACCATTTTAGTGGGCCCTTTAAATGATTCATGAAACATAACAGAACCGCCCAAGATTCACTACATTGAGATCAGGCTCAACTCATTGGAATGCCTTTTTTGTAGACAGAGTAAATTATAAGTGAAGTAGAGTGAGTAGCTAGTACGTCGTGTACCATTTACAAATATCTGTAGAGGCTTACCAACCGGTGCTCGGGTTCGTTCGATGTTTCCTGCTATATCAAGATATTACAAACTCCGAAATCGTAGAAAATGGATTGGTTGTATCAATATGTTGACAGAGATACCTTAATAAGATACATAAGATTAACGGCTTGTGTCTTATTTTACTTGATTTTACGTAACTACTACAGTTCATGGATTGAGAAGAAACAAATCCAAAGGCAAATGGAAAAGGACAAGAAAGATAAAGAAGAAGAGCCTATGAGAAAAGAGCAATTGAAAGCCCAAAAGCAAGAGTCTTTGGAGAAAGAGGCCTCTTCCTTTGGATGGGGTAAAAAGACCAGGAAAAATGTGAAAACCCAAGAAAGCAAGTTGGAAGAATTAGCTGACGAATTGCAACTTGGCCGCGAAGCAGGTTTTAACCCTAATGAAGACCGCGACATAGAAAATTTATTGAGTGAAGACTAGAAGTGATGACCTTGCATCCTTTTAACGTGATGGTGGACTACTGTCGTATTCTTTAGTCCTTGCCTCATTATCGCTCATTTGCTAGAAAAAAAAAAAAAAAGAGCCACTTCTGTCCAACGATGTGGTGTTTTCCTTGTTCATATTAGGTTTGAGAATAGCCAGTTGGGCCAGAAAGGCTTATATATCTTGGAAGTAATCTATAATTCTTTGCACCGTAGTAAATATATAGCATCACGTGCATATGGTGATGAGCTTTAGATAATGCTGAAAAATTTAGCTTGAAGCTTCAGTATACGTAGAAGGTAAGATCGAAGAGACAAGTGGATTTCATTGCATATATATATATAATGGCAGGAGATCCATTATTGTCAGAAGCTTCTGGTAAGAGGAAGCCCTCCAGTAACCCAAGAAAAAGTGGTAATAAGTCTAGAAAGATAAACGAGAAATCATCAGCATCAGAAGCAAGAAACGACGAAGAGATCTCCGAGGAAAGCATTACTGAAGGTGAAAGTGATGGGGGAGCTGAAGTGGAAGAGAGAGGTGACGAAGGTGAAGAACTAAGCTCAGAAGAAGAGTTTGCGCAAGAAAGTGCGGCAGATAGAAGGAGGAGGTTAGCAAAACAGTATCTAGAAAATTTGAAGAGTTCTGCCCAAGAGACAGAAGATTTTGACGCAAAAGATTTGGACGATGATATTATTGCCAGAAGATTACAGACAGACGTTGCCGAAGAGAAAGGACGGGTTTTTAAATTCATAGCGACAAAAATCTCATCCCAAGTAGATGATGTAGAAAAAGTGAGTACACGAATTGGGTCCAGAAGTTTGACCGATTTGTCAATCAATTTTCCTAATCTCTACACGGTTTCCAAAGATTGCGAACTTATTAAATGGAACATTGCTTCAAGAAGGCCGAAAAGAATAAAACATACCAAGGGCGGAATCAGTTATTATGAATTGCTGCGCAATCAGAACCAAAACCATCATTATGAAGCAATAAATTGTGTCGCTGCATCTCCAAACGGTCGCTACGTTGTGACTGGAGGTAATGACAGTCGTTTAATAATCTGGTCTAGCGAAAATCTTGCCTGTCTTAGAGTCTTAGAAACTAGATCTCCAGTAAATGCTATAGTATTTCGTCGTGACTCAGACGAATTATTTGCAGCTTGTGAGGATCGTAGAGTTAGAACATTCTCGATAAATCAATTTACTCAATTGGAGATATTGTATGGACATCAAGAAAGCATCACGGACATATCAGCTTTGTCTAGAGAAACTTGCGTAAGCGTTGGATCAAGAGATAGAACCGCAATGTTTTGGAAAATTGTGGAAGAATCTAGGTTATCTTTTCGAGGTGATTCTTTGGAAAACATTACCCGAAAGAATAAGGATAAGGCTAAGAATGGTGAAGAACCACTGTTGATCGCCGAAGGTTCCATTGATAGAGTTTGCATGGTTGACGAAAGCCATTTCGTTACTGGTTCAGATAACGGTAACATTGCATTATGGTCCTTGAGCAAAAAGAAAGCTTTACATACCGCCAGGTTAGGACATGGCTTGCAACCAAAGTTAAAAGCTTCCTCATCAAGTGCCGAGAATTCAGAAGAAAAGGCTTCGAAACAAATACCCATAAGTCAGCCATATTGGATAACGGCTGTTCATGTTGTTCCATATAGTGATTTCTTCATCACGGGCTCATATAATGGAACCTTAAACTTATGGAAAATTACCCGCGAAGGCATGAGGTCGTTTGACATGATTGGTCAAATCAAAGACATAAAAGGTTGTGTTACCAGTATTGAGAGTGTCATTCTTGAAGAAAAGAAACTAATCATTTTTGCATTATTAAGCAAGGAGCATAGATTAGGGAGGTGGTTAGGTAAAATTGAAGGTGCTAGAAATGCTTTGATTGCTGTAACCTTTGATATCTGACTACATAATTTTGATCCAATTGCTCCCTTGATTAAAAAAAAAAAAAAAAAAAAAAAAAAAAAACTGAAAGGAAAGAAGTCTCTATATATATGTAAAAGAGGAGCAGATTTATATAATGAATATTAAATACTAGATTAACTAGATGCATATGAGTATAGCATGTCAAAATGCCACCTCGTCATCTTCATCTCCATCAATGTCATCGTCACCGTCGTCAAAATACTTTTCTGCATTGTAATCATCGTCCTCTTCCTCTTCGAACTCATCGTCCACTTCTTCTTCTTCTTCATTGTCTTCATCCTTAGCAGGTTTCTGGCCTGCCGTGTCATCTAAACCTTCCGCCATATCTTTTAGCTTTTCAAGCATATGCTCCGCTCTGTTGGAATTCGGTTCGTTCCCGGAATACTTTTGGAACCTATTTTCAGTAGCAGTTGATGTGGAAGCCAATAGCTTCTTTTGTTTGTTAGATATTCCCATCACCGAATAGAGTTCATCGGGAAAAAATTCCAACATATAAGGGTGCTCATCGATGCTTCTTCCGATCTTCTTTGTATGCTTGTACTTATCTGAATGCCTTTCTATACCATCCGGTGCCGTTGTACCTTCTCTCTTGTCAAAGCCACTCCGCAAGGATCCCGTATAAAATGGACCATTATTCATTAAATTTGTAAACCCAATTGTTTGTGTCACAACTGCCAGTTCCAAGTCTCTAAAATCACCATTAACTGGTAACACGTAGCGTGGACTCTGCTCTCCTTCTCCTCCTTGCTTGAGATCATTGTAGTCCAATCCAAATGGTAAAAGGACCTTACCAGCTCGTTTATTTTTGAAAGACATTTCTGTTTCCAGAGAAAAGAAGAACAAAAGATTAAATTAAGGAATTAATCCAGTTCAATTGTCCCTTTTTCAACTCCGCTTACAAAATTGTCATCGAGCTTACCTCTTCATCTTCTCTGAAAAAAATCATGGTGATGATTTATTTGATTATGTCGTACGACATCCACGACATTTCATAAAATGTCGTTCTTTTTTTAGTAAACAGAGCCTTCTCGTTACTGATCCAGCCATAATGATAGAATAACTTGGGCTTGCAAAGTTAGAGAATTTCGTATATTATTGAAGGATTTATTTGGAATGGATACAGGGATAGAGGGAATGCGTCCCGAGTCAGCGGACGGTACACTAGTAATAGTTGTTTGCCGAGGAAAACATTTACCGAACAGACGAAGGCTAGATAAACAGTCCCCATATGTTATCCTACGCATTGGAACAACATGTATGAAGACAGAGGCACATTTTCGTTCAGGACAAGTACCTGAATGGACACAAGAAGTGCGATTTGATTTGACGAGAGATAAAAAGCCGCTTTTAAAAGTAGACGTATTGGACGAAACAAAAAATGATCCTACCCCAATTGGTAGCACAGAAATTGACTGCAGCATCTTGTTCGACTCAGATAAAGAAAAGGATAATAGATATATCCACGATAGTTGGTATGAACTTAATCTAAATGGGAGGAAAGGGGGAATGATATACTTGGAAATGACTTTCTATCCTAAATCGCCGATGGTGCCTCCTAAAGTGCCTCCTATAGCGGATAATGAGGAGAGAAAAGAGTCATTCGAAAATATTCCCGATTCAATGGAAAATATTGAACCTCCACCTAAGCATCCTAGCCTTACTGAGAATTTGACCGTAAACGAGGTTTTTGAGCCAAGCAAGCCACTGAAGAAAAAGACTTTCTTGAAGAACCTTGGGGCATTAGCTGCACCTCCCGGTAATTCGCCTAGGGAGCATAATGTAAAAGCTTCAAAACAAGGGGACACTTCGCCTAAAAAGAATTCCAAATTTAATAAATTCTTGCCAAAGTTGAAGACAAAGGGAATGATGAAAAATTTTGTAATGAATTATGATCATGAAGATCCTGTATCTCCAGTTAGTGACCTTAGTTTCGGAAAAGAAGACACGAATGACATAGATCCGCACAAATCTTTTGAGAACGACGATGAAGAGGACGGTTTCGAACTACAAAAGCCTGTACCTCCACAACATTCGGCGAGTCCTAGTAAAGGTTCCTTTAATCGCTCTTCTACAACCCCACCACCAATACCTCCCCATGGTACCCAGTTGTCTCCTTATAAGCTGAAGCCAAAGAGTTCTTCTCCCACCAAGAAACCACCTCCTGAAGACACCGTTAGACATAGCCATGGCCCCAAAGAATCATTACCGAATAGTACAAGTGTCCCGTTCTCCGCCGATACCATTGGAATTGAGGATGATTGTGATAAGCCCATGCCCACTTCGGTATATCTTTTAGGACAGCCCGTTACTTCGCTAAAATATCCCGGCGAAAATAATTCTCCTGACTTAGATCCCCATGAGATCGATCCCAAATACTACGCTCCAACTCCTAGTAAGCATTTTGCGGGTATGAAGACTCAAAAAGGCGCTGATCAAGACTTTTTGGACTTAAGAACAGAGGAAACGGGTTATCTTGGCAATGGTAAATGGAACATGGGGCATAAATTTTCTCCTTCTATCTTCGACCGTATTCCAAACCATAATGATGAGAATAGTGGCTACGAAAACAAGCCCAGGATCCCACCAAAAATACCAAACGGCATGAGTGACAAAGAGTACTATGCTATCGATAAGGATAATTTTTTAAAAGACGTTAATGGTCGCAGACATTGAAGTTATTCTTACCATAAAGTGTCTTAAGTATACAATCTGGTGAATTGCGAGTTAGAATTATAAATACTGAAAACAATGTTGGGGAAATAGTGACGTTCTATACATCGAGTATATAATAGAAAAGGAAAATGTAATAGTTTTGTTCTAGTGTCAAAAGTAGTGTGTACTTTTTGTTTTACTTTATTTTAATTTATTTTTTTTTATTTATTTTTTTTTTTATTTTTTTTTTTTCAAAAAATTCCTCACTAAGTTGACCTTGAAGACATTGAAAGTTTAATCGGTTAGTGAATTTTTAACACCTAAAATGATTAGAAACTTCGTTCGTCGAAATTCAACAAGAACGGTACCATATGAGACGCAACCACGCAATAGGTATAATCAAAAAAGTTCGAGCTTTAATTTAAAGCCTGTTCCTACACAAGGCATAGTGCATAATCCACCAGCATCGGCACCGCTGGTTTGGAATACACCGAAGTCATTTTTGCCTGCTAATGACCCTCGTCATAAATTACCTAGTCTGAAGTATAGGACATATTCTTCTGAGCAATTGCAAGATATGCCTCTCATATATGGCATATCCAATTCAAGAAACTATGATGTTACACCTGACATAGTGAAAAAGCTTGTGGATTTGAGAGCAGCGGACCCCAACCGTTGGACCATTGCGAAATTAGCGAGAGAATTCAGCATAAATCAGAATGTGGTAAATGTAGTGACTGGTGTGAATGAAGACAGACAGGAAAAATTGAAGACCGAATCAGAAGAGACCAAAAAAAATTGGAGTCAGGATAAAGCAATAAGTAGAGAGAATAGAAAAAAGAGAGTACAGATGTGGTTACGCAACGAATAAATGTATATAGTAAATTACACTTCGTATCAATATTTAAGAGAACTATAATACAGACTTATGGTACAAATAAAGTAATGAACTAAGCAGTCGTTTTGGTTTCACTCTCTAGTTCTTCCAATACTAAATTCTCGAGATTCTCCAAATTCTGCTGCACATTCAATTTAAAGGAGATGGTAGATTCAATTATTCTTTGAACTTTATCATGCAAAAGGGATCTATGAGCATGAATTTCATAAAGCAATTCATCGTAATTGATTTGAATACTCTGGAACTTGTTTTCCACTTCTATAAAGCCTTGATTGGTGTTGATTTTTATCGAGCGCAATTCTCGCTCTAATTTTTCTATTTGCATAGAATAGGTAGTGGTTTCACTTATCATATTTTCATATATCTCATCACATGTAGACTTAGCCGCGGTAAGCCTCGCCTCAATTGTTTCTCTATTCTCTTCTTGCTCCATTATGGACTCTGCCAATAGATCTATCTGTTCTTGTAGCCGTAATTGTTCATCCTGATACTTGTACATGTTGGTATTGACCATTGATTTATAATTCAATAACTGAATCTTCTCGTCCTTTAAGTTCTTATTTATTATATGCGACGGTGTTAGCGGAATATCAATTTCTTGTAGCAAAGAATTCATGTCACGACTGAGACTAATTTCGAAGTTGTAGTTGAAATTGTGATTCTTCAACAGAATTTTGTAAATAATATTGTTATACTGTTTGAGAAAATTGTCCAAACTTTGATAATTTTTTTGCAATTCAATTTCCTTATTGTGATACAAATCTTTATTCTCCTCTAGGTTATTATTCACCGAGTCAATGGCTTTCGATAGAATATCGCGCTCGTTATTCAAGTTATCAATATCCAGTGGTGTCAAACCCTGCATGCTTAGTCTTAACTCACATTCTCGTCTTTCTTCCTCAATCTTACTCAACTCTTGCAAACAGACATCTATCTCCTGACCAATTCGGGCTAAATTTTCGGCCCACTTGTGTTTCCTGGTTTCCATAGTCTCGATATATGCCCGAAACTTGACGAGATCATTCTCCAAGGCCTGCGATTTTTGCTCTGAGTTCTCCAAAGCCGTAAGTTGACCTTCGAGCTCCTGGTATTGCCGACTGAATTCTTGTTGCTCCTGCTCCACCTCGGCGATCTCTCGAACAATATTATCATTAAGTGAGTCAAATTTCACCTTCATCTCATCATAGTATTCGGAATAATCGTCCTTCTCATCTATAAACGCCTGATACGACTGCGATATGTATTGAATAAATATCTTGTCAAACACATCATCCGGACTCACTAAATCATTCTCTTGGTCTAAGTTCACAAGACTCAAATTCAACTTAACCAACCAATACAACATCCCAAGGAAATTCGGCCAGTGTTGCCCCCCAACCGCACTGATCTGCGATCGATTGATCCCATCCAAATACGGATAATTTAGCAGTTTAAGCAACGGATACACCTCCGCTTCTATTGATCGCCCAAATCGGTAGTTTGGATCCACTCCCCCGTAGAGAAATTGGAATATCGTAGTAAAATCTTTC
This sequence comes from [Candida] glucosophila, assembly GCA_030572315.1. Taxonomy (NCBI): domain Eukaryota; kingdom Fungi; phylum Ascomycota; class Pichiomycetes; order Serinales; family Debaryomycetaceae; species [Candida] glucosophila. The sequence goes on along the minus strand of JAJLZR010000035.1, from coordinate 82,622 downwards.
TGCGTAGGCTGTCGCAACGTCTTGGCCGTCAACGGATGGTTCATCTCAAGCTCAAACTTATTAGTCACAAGAAAATCATATATCTCTTGCTGCAAAAGCCCTTGATAATTGCGATTCCGCAAAGGTCGCAGGTCCTGCTGTGATCCCGCTTGTCCACTCCCCATCTGTTGCGACTGCGTCGACATCTGCGATGACAGCATCGGCGGCTGCATCATAGAGCTCTGTCTGCGCTTGTTTGTTGATGCTGGGGTCGAAAGCAACGATCTACGTTTGGCTCCTGCCCCGATTCCTCCATTATTCTCCATCAAACTACCTCTTCCCGAATGGTTCCCGCTCCCATTACTATTACTATTTCCGTTCCCCACTAGCGATGTTCTCGTCGCACTAGCCATAGACAACCGTTTCCCATTGTTTTTTCTCAACAATGATGAAGGTAGTGGTATATTATTCATCGACAATTCTCCATTCATCAATTCCTCTCTCTAACATACCACTCTAAGGTAATATTTATTTGTTTACGGTGTTTTTTTAGAGCAAAATGAAAAATATTACACAAAAAATGAAGCGACATTTTTCGTCCCCGTTTCGCATTGGACATAATTTTATTTTTGGAAGGAGTAGGATTAGAATAACAAGATAATCTAAGGGTTTTCAGCTATTTTTAGAGGGTAGCTTGGATAATAAGATATATAGATAGTTGGACGAAGTCGTGAGGAAATTTAGTAGAAAAAAGGAGCCAGCTAATATAAAACAAAAGTAGAGATCAAGACGATCGAAAGAAAACGGGATTCTCTAGTAAGGAAGTAGCGGAGGAATTTCAGAAAGAGAATTAAAAAGACAGGAAAAGACAGTGATAGGCAATAAAAGGGATAAGTAAAAACAAAGAGCCAGATAGAAGCAAATGACGACTAAGCAGTCGGCAGGAAAGGCTAGTACACCGGTAGCATCACCTCAAATGGAGCAAAGTTCTACTATGGGAGAACAGCAACCGTCAACACCACAGAGAGAGAGCAAAGGAAGGCTTTTCAGCGGCTTTTTGAATACGCCAGAACATCAAGAGGACCATTTGAAGCAATCACCGTCTCAGAAGCGTAGCAGTACTGGTGCCTTCAAGTCACCAGACTACAAGCTCAACACTCAGTTGTCAACATCACCCTATTCTACGCTCAAGACACCTAGACATTCGGGGTACGACTCAGATGACAGTGTCAAGGGGACCTCACGGTTTTTTTCGCCGGCGAAAAAGCTATTTTCGGAGGAGCCAGCAAATAAAGGGGAGTTATCGGAAATAAGCGTACAATTGAAAAATAAGTTGAGTTCGGCACTGGGTAAGTTGCGGCAGCAGAAAGAGGAAGAACCGGTGCCTAGTAAAGTGGATTTCACTGATTTAACCTTTAATACTAACTCATCACCTACCAAGAAGTCGCGGCCTAGCAGCGAGATATTATCAGGACCGGGTACTAATCTGCAAGCAAACTTGAACTTGCAAACTTTGCAACGATCACCCGGTCCGGCTGCGTCACCATCTTTTAGAAACTCGGGAGTATTTTCCCAGAGTCCTTCAAAGCAGCACTCTCCTTTTTTCGGTCACGATTCGGTTGAGTCCTTCAAAATGGCGCCTTTGGACATTGAAGAATCTAGTGCTCATAATGCTTTGGTAGCGGCCTTATCGAGACAGCGTAGAAAATCAAGATCTTCCTTTTCGAATAGTCGCAGGCCTTCTCTCCCTAGCCTAGTGTCCCAGGATTCACAGCAGGTACTGCATAAAAGACAAACACCAACTAATTCACAACACGGTTCGCCTGATCGTGGGCACCAGGTGCCGCAGAGGAGGTCATTACCACCTATGCCACAGGATATCCACAAACCTGGGAATGAGCAGGAGGCTGTCCTTTCTTTGATGTCCCTCTCTTCAGCACAATCCGTTAAACCGTCTCACAGCCGACATCATAGCAATGAACTTCATTCCCCTCTGTCTCCAAATTCTCCAACAGCCAGTACATTAACTGGTCCTCAGAAAAAAGCGGCACTGAAGAACACCCCCATAGTACCTCCTATATCTGGTTTAATGAATGCAAGTAAGTCTCAGACGAACAAAAGCTACGACAACGAAGAAACTGATATCGAAGAAGGTTCAACCGAGGAAGATTCTTGACTTTTAAAAAGACACAGCTACATAATTTAACTTTGTCGATCAATGAGTTTCTACGGACTTTACCAAGTTCTTCATATCGCTCGTTATAATTTCTACATAGAATAATTTTTCTAGCGTAGTGAAATACTTAATATACAAATGATTCTACGAGATAGAGGTGCTTTTCTCACATATTCCTTTTTACCTCTACTTTTTTTTTTTTTTATTTTGTGTAAGAGCAATGAACCACCGTACATAACTACACATAGTTGCGCAAAGCACAAATACCCCCTATATGCTTTTGTTTGGGTGCCATTCTCACCATCTGAAAGCGAGCTAATTACGATTACCAATTCTTACTAAGACAATCTCACATTGGTTCCGGTAACGGTCCGATATACACCCAATCAGGAGTCACATTATCGCGATTTCTTTTTTTTTTTTTTAATTTGGTAGTGTGCTACCCAGCACGTGACAGACAAACTTTTTTTTTTTTTTGCTCAGCTCTTAGGTATTGCTATGTATAAAAAGGTTTCCTCGTAATAATTTGATCTTCTTAAGCAGATATAGACATTGATTAAAGGGTGCTACTGGTAATAATTAATTTTTAATTACCTAATAGTTACAATAAGAAGAGAGATCACTTTTTCTATTAAGAATGGACAAGATATTGTTCTTGTTACATCCAACGGCTGTCACTAGTGAGGAGCTAGTGAACAACAAGAAGTCGGAGGTGATGCAAACGCATAAAAATTGTGAGATAGCTCAGCAAATAATAAATAGGGTGGCTTCAGGAGCTGCTGATTTGGACGATAAAGCCTATAAGGAAGTTGTGTACATTAATCCAAATCCAGAGGAAGAAAATAGAAAGCTTCCAAGCTATGTTATTAGCATGCTTTTCCAGACATTAAAGGATGGAGGAATACTCAGCGGTGACTTACCAAAGGATCAAACTATGGACGCTCTCATGACGGGGTTTATCATAGAGGAGAATGGGAACTGGCGAAAGTTAGCTCAAGTAGGACAATCAACTGTTAGTTTGAAGAGACATGGAGGAGAAAACTCTAAAAAGAAATCTCTTCCTTCGTTTAAGAAGGCCGATAAGCTGAGCTCGGGTAGCAACGGAGATGTGGGACTTACAAACTCATCGGCATCCACTACAGACGAGGAGAACGAGGAAGCTTCCTTAAAGCGCAAGTTGCAGGACACGAAGTTATCATATTTTTCTAATATGGATGAGGGCAGTGAAAAGGACATTCTCGATGAGAACGCCCTTGTAGCAGGTATAGACACCAGCAATTTGGTCATCCCCAAGAGATGTGAGTTGCCAAACGGGAAGAAGAGAAGAAAGGCATGCAAAAATTGTACTTGTGGTTTGAAGGATTTAGATGAGATGGAAAATGCCAAGAATCAAACAGCACAGGATAAAATATTAAGGCGAATGGTGTCTCTGGCAAGTGTAGAAGCCCAAAAGATTGAAGACCGTTTGAGAGACTCTGTCAAGATCAGCAATGATGAGCTTGCTGAAATAGACTTCACTGTTGAAGGTAAGAAGGGAGGTTGTGGCTCATGTGCTTTGGGTGATGCTTTTAGGTGTGATGGGTGTCCATATATTGGACTCCCTCCTTTTAGGCCTGGAGAGGCTGTTACTATTGATTCATTTGGAGAAGATATTTAATTCTTTGAAGCATGGTTTGAAGCAATTTATCGCATCTTTCTTTTTTTATTTTTTTTTAAAAAAGAAAAGTTTTTATTTTATATAACATGGAACCCTACGATGGTTTTGTATATTATTTAAAGATATACGTATAGGGATCTTAGTCTTTGCATGTCAAAAGTTCAAAGTTTGTGGTGAAGGAAAGAAATATGACATTGTCTTTTGGCAAGCTAAAATATTTATTTGAATACAAGGTTGTATCGGCGTTTTAGTAAAATTCACTTTGTATGTTCGTATGTTAGTATGAAAAGTATCAAAAATAGCTAGGTGAATGATACGAATTCATCTCCTTTTTTTTTTTTCTATTTGTTTTAGTTAACTTTTTGTTACGATTATTCAGATATCATCACGAACACAGCTATTCTAAGAAGATAGCATGAAAAGCTTTACTCTGCTTAAACTCTACGCCTAATTTTAAAACCAGGAAGCATATTTTGCGGCCCTTAAAGCAAGAAGCCAGCGGAAACATCACGTGCAGGATTCAGAAATCATCGAAGATTCAAGCAGTATCGTGTTTTAAAGGAGCATGGAGGACGAGAACGACATAGAGATCTTCCCCTACCCAGCTTCTGTTATCAGAAATGATTTCCAGATTGCAGACAGCAAGAAGTTTAACGTGGATGAATATTTGTGCAAGAATTGCAGGTTCACCTCGCTTGACAACCTTATCTATGACCTAACTAGCTTGGCTGAAAGCCTTAATAAGGAATTATTAGACCTAGTCAACGGGGAATACCAGAACTTTATAAAGCTTAGTCAATTAATAGATGGGAGTTTGGGTCTCATTCACAAAATTCAAGTGGACTTGCGTAACTTCCGTGCAAACTTGGATGAAACTTACTCAACTTTGAGCTCATCCCACCGCACGGCCGATGAAGCTCTTGAGTTACGTACACATTTGGTACTCAAGCAAGGTAAAGCAAGGCTCATCATATTGTTAGAAGAACAAGTCAATTATTTTGAAGTTTTACTTGCTAGGGAGGACATGGGAACAGCAGACAAACTACGGAATTTGACCAAATTATATCTCTCTTTCAGTTCTATATACAGAATTCTTGGTAGCGAAAACAATACCTTTTTTCGAAAGCTGTTGGAGCCTAAAGTACTGTCTCTCAAGTATGAATTCGAAAGCTATCTTGATGAAATATTACATCGCCATCGAATATCAAAAAAACAAGATGTTATACTTCAACTACTCAACATATATAAAATTCTTGGTCGGGAAAGACAATTCATAAACATTATTTCTAAACAGAATGATAGATAGATACTATAGAGTGGAGGGGAAGTTCAGTGTTCTCTTTTTTTTTTTTTTTTTTTGGTACTTAATTTACGCCGTAAATCATTTTTACGTAATTAAATGCGTAGTTTTCAGCACCAACCATGAAGAAATTATTATTTGGAAATTGAGAGTAAGCAGAGGACCAAGTGACAGAGCGAGCAACACATTTACATATCAAGATATGGTATTTGGAAGTTACTTTATTGGAAGACACCACTGGGAGAACAAAGATGAGAATAAGTTGCCTAAGGATATCCCTGAAGTAGATGAAGTAGGTGCTACGTCGGCTCCTTTGTTGTCAGCATCCTACTATATTGGTGCAAGGTGTAAGCCATATAATGATGACTTTATGATGTGCAAAAACGAAAATAATGGTGGCACCCTTGAATGCATGAAGGAGGGCCGCAGAGTCACAAGGTGTGCTGTTTCTGTCTTGAAGGATATAAATAAGCATTGCTTGGACGAATTTAAATTGCATTACGAGTGCTTAGAGCAGGAAAATCATAATATGGGTCACTGCAGACATTCAGAAGGTTTGTTAGGCAAGTGCATCTTTCAAAACTTGAAATTGGAAAAGAAAATACCCGGTGTCGACCAGCAAATTCATTTAAAAGAAAATCCTATCTACCAAGGACTGTCCAACGATAAGGCCAATACCGATGCATTTATCAAAGCAAGAGAAACTAGCAGTCAGTAATCAGCCTAGTAATTGTGCTCTAATCCTGTTTGCATAAGCAATGTCTGATTAACATCTTTGGTCTGTTAATAACCTTTTGTCTCTCCTGGAAATGTCAAATTTACCCTAGGTTTTAAGCAATTACCCTTAAATAGATTTCACTAGATAAGACTTTGGTGAGCTAGTCCATCTTTGTCTTGCTTTTATAGTTTGTGCCAGATGTAGAAGTCTTTTGTTGCGTTAAGAGGGAGCTTATGTAATACAAAAAATGAGTTCACAATAAACACTTGTTCAGAGAAGCGAAAAAGCTTGTGTCCATATTTAGATGTTCGGTTCAAGTTTAAACCCAAGCCAAGGAGGAACCCAGGGCACAGGAAACCTAGGATTCGGAGCATCAGGTACAGGAAATCCTTTAGGGGGGTTTGGAAGTACTAATAATGCAGGATTTGGCCTTGGATCATCGAATGAAAAAACAGGTGGAAGTGGACTTTTCGGTTCTGGTAGTTCCAATGTGGCTAAAGACAATACACAAGGAGGTCTTTTTGGCGGTTCAGGGACTACAAATACAAGCGGTGGTACTGGATTGTTTGGTAAATCTTTTGGAGGAGATAACAGTGGGTCGGGATCAACGACAGGAGGCGGCCTTTTTGGACTGAATAGCGGTGGAGGTTCTTTTGGACAAACAGGAAACCAAGGTTCAGGTGGTGGGGGGCTTTTTGGGAATAGTGGTACCGGTAGTGGCTCCACGGGAGGATTATTCGGGGGCGCTAACAGTGGAAATGCTGCAGGGTCTGGGGGACTATTTGGAAACAGCGGCGCCAATAAGAGTAGCAGCGTTTCTGGAGGCCTTTTTGGAAAGACCGACACTAATACAGGAAACTCGGGAGGATTATTTGGTGGTGGTGCGAATAATGCCAGCACAGGAAATTCAGGAGGCTTGTTCGGAAGCAACAACAGTGCTAATACAGGCAGCTCGGGAGGCTTATTTGGGACTGGCAGTGGTGCTACTGATGCAGGTGCCTCGGGTGGCCTTTTTGGAAGCGGTAGTGCTAATGCTAATACCGGAGCCACTGGTGGTGGCTTGTTTGGAGGAAGCGGTACTAATACTAATACCGGAGGCACTTCTGGTGGTTTGTTTGGAGGAAGTGGTCCTAATAATAATACTAGAGCCCCTGGTAGTGGCTTGTTTGGTGGTAGCAATGCTGCCAATACAGGAACGTCTGGAGGTTTGTTCGGTTCAGGCTCAATTACCGATAAACCCGCATCGAATTTGTTTTCGCTGGCTAATACAAATAATACTTCTAATTTTTTGAGTCAACCACAGCAAATGGGGCAGAACGCGCAAGCGCCATTTGCGACCTCGAACCTTGTGAAGAGGGGTGATAATAATACTAATCAATCTAACTATACTCCTGCAATTCATGATCAGCTACTTAAAATAAAAGAACAATGGGATCCTCAATCTACGAAGTGTTTACTTAAAACACATTTCTATAATAAATTGACCGATCTGGAAGTAAGCAGTACTTTGGACCAGTCACGGCCTGCTAATGAAACCCCTGAAGACTGGGATCATGCAATGTCAAATCGCCCTGGTTCTCAGTATTATCCTATGAAGGTTACCTCATTCACAGACGTAGCTCAGCGAATTGAAGTGCAACTAGATCATGTCGCGAGATCAAGGATATTATTGAACAATATAAATGAGAAGCAATCCTCTTTATCCTCAAAACACGATCTTGACAGCACCGCTAGAATACTCAAAGCCAAGGCAAAACATTTGAAATTGCTGAGGCGGTTGCTTAGGCTAGCGACGGTATTGGCTATTTTGAAACTAAAGGGATATCCGTTGTTACCGGAAGAGGAGGAGATCTCGAAACAATTTGAGATATTGCTAGAGAAATTAAATGACCCAGGCAGCTCCATTGGCAAACTTAACGACGTTTTTGCAAGATTAGCGATCTTGAAAGAACGTTCTCAGGAGTTGAATTTACAGATAGATTCTTCATCTAATTGGGCTAATGGTGGAGACAATGATTTAGAAGATTCCAGAGCAGAGGCTACTTCTCTCGACAAGGGACAATATAACGAGACAATCAGTAAGCTCTCAAACATGCTTTTTAAACAACAAATTGGGCTCAATCATTTGAATAGTATTTTAGAAGCAGATATGGAAAAAGTTCAGAACTTGAAAACATAATTTTAACTTGCATCATGGTTAGTATTACTACATCATTACATTATGTAACATTAATTTATTTTTTCCTATTTCTCCCTATTTCTTGATAATAAATCAAGTTGTTGTCTTGTTGTTTCTATTTAAATGTATGCGAATATAGGTTGCTGATTTCACCATAGTTTACTTGTCCTTCAGTATTTATGTTCGACTCAAGCTTTTCACTTCCGGATAATGAATTTATAAATTCTGGTCCCGCCTCTATAACAACATTGTCAAACTTATGAAATTTTTGAAAATTATGCCTTATCTGTCTTCGAAAATCTTCAAAAGTATGGTCATTTTTCAATCCTGTTTCCTGCTCCGATCCTGTTGATACAATATGGGAGAAAGGGTTATCAATCGTTGAAGAAGTCACTTTATACCTTCCGGCATAATTAAGTCCCCACCTACTGAGACTAAATTTAAATGGAATTTTTATTTTTCCTTCCACGAAGCTATTACTGCCTTCGATGTAAGAATATCTCGGCAATCCACAAATACTAGCAAAATGACTAATTAACTTATCTTTTGACGCCTGTAGTTCTTCGTCTCTTATTTCTATTTCCGATTCGACTTCATTAAATGGTTGTAAGAGTGACAATTTTGTCGGCGCTATTACAACTGTGAGATCTCTTCCATAGGGATTAAGTCCTCTTTCACCTCTGCTGAGGTGAAAATAATCAACTTGCCCTGGAAGCTTTTTAAAACTATAGTATAAATGTTGTACTTCTTTTGCATTAGTGGGGCTTGGTGTCAAACGTAGCTTAGCCACTACATGATATTTGAAGTACAATGATAATCTCTTAGTCAAGGTTGAGCTTTGCATTTACTTGGGGGCATCGTAGAACAAATAATACTATATATAAAGAGAATGGTCGCAGAGATGATAAAATAAAGTTAAAAAAAAAAAAAAAAGATTAAGTTTCTTCAACGTTTACCATGTCTCTTGGACAGAATGTCCTTTCTAAAGTGACGCAGACATTAAGTACTCATTTCAACAAACCACTTAATGAAAAGTTTACGGTAACTTTGGTAAAATTTTACTTGAAAAATAACAGCTTTGACGGGTTTTTCGCTTTTGTCAAAGCATTAGGGCTTCCGGGTCATGACTTTGATAAGGGAAAAGAGATCTACAATTTAATCATTAAAAATATAAGTTCTCTCGAAGCCGATTCCAAGAGCTATGAGGAAAATGAAACCATTGCTAGAGAGAGCGGACCCAAGGCACAGAAAAGCTCGCAGGAACGAGATTTCAAGAACAACAAAAAACCACAAATATTCGCTGACGAGGCAGAGGATGAGTCAGGCTTGGACGAAAAGATATTAAATAAAAAAATAGAAAAAGCGGAGGGAGGGAAAGCCACTGGATTGGATCTCGATGATGAGGACCTCCCACAAGAAGAAAAGAAGCAACAAAGTCTGGCTAAAAAAATAAAGTTCAAAAAAATTGACAAGAAGACCGCTTCAAGAATTAAGAATGAGTCCGTTTTTTCTGAAAGGGAAGAAAATGATCCTGAAAATGGTAAGCTGGCCGCTCTCGAAAATAGTGCTATACTGAAAAAGAATGAAGTAGCGTACCCACAATTAGCGGATCTAGCTGAAATGGAAAAAAGGCAATATATGCCTAGTGGAGATGATGTAAATCTCGACTGCGATGCTGGATTAAGTGGAGATGATGTTATAGAAAATGATAGGGAATGGTATGAACTTGATGAACATGATATATTTGCAAGGGCGGCTTCTATGCACCCTGAAAGTGGGCTAGGTGAAAGAAAAGTTGCACAAGGTAATAGAAAGTACCCTAGCAGAGACAAAGATATAAATGCAACAGGCGGATCCTATGATTTTAATACGGGCGAGTACCGTGATTTTGATCATGATGATACCTCGCATGACGTTCTTAGCGACATTTCCATAAGTTGTCATTATTATGTCCCACCTTTTTTGAAAAAAGATAGAAATATATTAAACCTAGAGGGAAGATTTGGACAGGAAGGCGACTTTCTGAAGACAAGAATGTCAATATCTCCTGTTAAAGAGCCTGACGGTGAACTTGCTACCATGGCCCACCAAGGAAGCTTGCTTCTTAGAGAGAGAAAAGCGAAATATGAAAGGGCCTCACAAGCTAAAGACAAGTCCAAATTACAAGGGACTGCGTTGGGAAATATATTAGGAATTGAGGAGACGGAGAAAATGAGGGACTCGCAGACGAACTCCAAAGAGACAACTTCGGAGAGCATAAAGGACAAAGGACAAAGGAAGAATGAAATAATAGAGCAAAGACGTTCACTACCTGCTTTTAGCGTAAAAAATGACTTATTAAGAACAATTAATGAAAACCAAGTCACTGTTGTAATAGGAGAAACCGGTTCAGGTAAAACCACTCAATTGGCCCAATATCTCTTTGAAGAAGGCTTAGCCTCTGGAAAAGACGGCTCGGGAAACAGGCTAATTGGATGTACACAACCTCGACGTGTAGCGGCAATGTCAGTTGCTAAGCGAGTAAGTGAAGAGAGAGGTTGCAAATTGGGCGATGAGGTTGGATATGCCATTAGATTCGAAGATGTGACTACTCCAAACAAGACAAAAATAAAATACATGACTGATGGTGTTTTGCTCAGAGAAACGCTAGTGGATTCAAACTTAGATGATTACTCTTTTATAATTATAGATGAAGCCCATGAAAGATCCTTGAGCACCGATATTTTATTAGGTTTTTTTAAAAAATTAATGGCTAGGAGAAAAGATTTGAAGGTGATAGTTACAAGTGCTACAATGTCGGCTGACAAGTTTAGCATTTTTTTTGGGAATGCCCCCCAATTTAAGATTCCAGGAAGAACATTTCCTGTGGATGTCCTCTTCGCGAGGTCTCCAAGGAACGATTACGTCGACTCCGCTGTAAAACAAGTACTAACAATACACTTGCAAAACAGTGGAAAGTTTAAAAGAAATGATGGTGATATTTTAGTGTTCATGAGTGGTCAAGACGATATCGAAGCCACCTGTGAATTATTGAGAGAAAAATTGAATTTATTAGACGACCCACCTCCTTTGGAAGTGTGTCCTATTTATTCTTCAATGCCATCTGATATGCAAAAGCGAATCTTCAGTGATATGAATCCCGATGTACGAAAAGTGGTTGTAGCGACCAATATAGCCGAGACATCTATCACGATCGACGGCATTAAATATGTAATCGATACAGGACTTGTTAAATTGACAGTATATAACCCAAAGCTTGGGATGAATTCGTTGCAACTTATTCCTATATCTATGGCTAGTGCTAAACAAAGAAGCGGACGTGCGGGAAGAACAAGCCATGGTATTGCTTACAGATTATACACGGAGAATGCCTTTCAGGAACAGATGTATACGGAAACTATACCTGAAATACAAAGAAGCAACTTGAACAATGTTTTGCTACTTTTAAAGTCACTTCATGTCAACGATGTGTCGCAATTTCCCTTTATAGACCCTCCGCCAAAGGATTTGGTTGTGAGCTCCCTCTATGAGCTATGGACGATAGCAGCGTTGGATAATATGGGGAATTTGACGAATCTAGGTTTGTCAATGTCAAAATTCCCTATGGATCCGACACTATCCAAACTTATTCTTTTATCCTGTAGAGCAGAATTCCATTGCTCAGACGAGATTATCACCATAGTGGCAATGCTTTCAGTACCATCGGTTTTTTACAGGCCTAAGGAAAGGGCTGAGGAACTGGATTTAATGAAAGAAAGATTTGTTATTGATCAGTCAGATCATCTAACACTTGCAAATATATTTAGCCAGTTTGAAGTACAACTTAAAAAGTCAAATATGAACCAAGGTAAAATTGCGAATTGGTGCAAGAGAAATTTCTTTCACATGAGATCACTAGTAAGAGCTCGAGACGTTCGGAAGCAGCTCATACAAATAATGAATAAAAACAGATTGCCCTTGTTGAGATCTCGGTCCGATGAAGACATTTGTAAATGCCTTTGTGCATCATTTTATCACCAGCTGGCGAATTTAGTTGCTTCAAATGTCGGCAGGTCTGGCGGTGCAGAGTACGCGAACCTAAGACATAGTTATATGAAAATGTATTTGCATCCTACATCTGTCTTGAATAATGGCACTACATTAGCTAACAATTTTGTCATTTATCATGAATTGATTTTGACAAATAAGGAATATATGAACTGTGTCACTAGTGTCAATCCTTTGTGGTTATTGGAGTTTGGTTATATCTTTTATGAGTTGTCAAGAACCGCTCAACTGCGTTTACAAGATAAAATAGACCTAGATTTCCACTTACATCAACGCCTAGATTTTGAGAAGCAATTGAAGGATGATGAAGTTGAATATGAGATTTCCTCTGAAAACCAAAAGATGAGGAAGCGCAATGAGAACAACTCGACCACTAAATTCAATCCAAGTAAATCTAGAAGACGAGCTTTTTAATTAATAGTATGTCACAATAATATTTAATTACAGGATATAGCTAGTCATTAGTTTCTTAGCATTTTTCTAAAATGACGTTGTCTATTAATCTGGTTTCACTTCCAGACTTGTTCTTGATTCTTAAAGCAATGGAAACCAAAGCACCATTACGAGGCGTTACGACGTCTAAGTCATCTAATGTTTCTGGGTCACTCACAGCAAGGTATTCCAACTTAAAAGGAAGTGATGCCGCCTGAACAATTCCTTGAACGACCTCTTTTATATGTTCAGCCTTAACTGTTTCCTGTTTTGAAGCTAGACATTTGTCATAGTATTCCTTCGCTGAACTTAAGGAATGGTAAACTACAGCACTTCTATCTTTAATGTCATCCGATAAATAGGCATTTCTTGACGACAAAGCCAATCCGTTTGGCTCTCTTATGGTTGGTAAAACTCGGATAGTTGTGTCTATCAACAAATCCTTTACCAAATTCTTTATCACGATGCATTGTTGAGCATCTTTCTGACCGAAGTATGCTCGAGTAGGTCTCACTAAATTAAGTAGTTTTGTTACTATTGTGGCTACCCCCCGAAAAAATTGTGGTCTCTGTCCCCCTTCAAGTTGTTCTGAGCACCCTTGGACAGTAACAAAGGCACCTCTCTGTTTAGAAACATCAAGGGGAACGCCAGAGGGATACATTTCGCTGACTTTCGGTATAAATACCGCTTCCACCGTACCTTCTTTCAATTGTCGCAACTTCTCGAGGTCATCATCCAAGGTCCTTGGATACTGGTCAAGATCCTCCAGTGGCCCAAACTGCGCAGGATTAACGAAAATGGACACTATAGTTGCGTCATTTTCTTTCAAAGATTGTGAAATCAATGAAAGATGGCCCCAATGAAGTGCTCCCATAGTTGGAACAAATCCAACACTTTTATGTCTCATAAACAAGTCGTACCTCCATGCCCTCAACTCCTTTATATTCCTTAATACCTTAATATCCTGACTTCCGGACATATCAACCTACAGATCCAATAATCTTTTTAAGCATCCAATAGTGTTTTTGTATACAACCTTTCAGAGGTGAATTTAAATTAAGATATAACTGTGAAAAACACTTGGAAAAAAAAAAAAAAAAAAAAAAAAAAAAAAAAAAAAAAAAAAAAAAAAAAAAAAAAAAAAAAAAAAAAAAAAAAAAAAAAAAAAAAAAAACCTCGGTTATTCAAAGTAAGGGGAAGACGGATAGGTTGCAATCATATGCGTTTGGTACTATGATTAGATCTATTAGAAGTCATCCAAAGGTCAATAATAGTTCCAATATTAGCTCTAATGCTGTTCAAGGTTGAGAGGAAGCAAACAAAAGGGACTTACCCTAGAACATCGTCAACGACAGTTCGTCCAACGGACGAACTAAACTTGGCTTACGATAAGTATTTTAGAGAAGAAAGGGTGCAAGGAAGTCCAGAAAGAGTTGCAATTAATTTAGTGTTTGTTCATGGCACAAGTATGAATAAAGCTGTATGGAAGTACCATATCAGACGGTTGTATCAGCATAATACTAAGAACTGGGTTTTAAAAGATGTATTGGCTGTGGATGAGGCAGGCCATGGAGACTCGGGCCTTCTAAATAGGGGAAAACTTGGAGGAGAAAGTAATTGGAATGACAGTGCAAGAGATGTGAATGAGGTTGTGAAACATGAACAGAGAACTAGCGGAGACTTTAAGGTAGGAAAATGGGAAAAGAATATAGTAATTGGACACTCTCTTGGAGCGTATCACAGTATTTTGGCCAGCTTCTTCGAACCAAAAATTTATGAAGAGGTAATCGCTTTCGAGCCTGTGATGTACATCTCCTGGGAGGGAGCGGATCATTTTCAGATGCTCATTGACAAGTGGGGAAATTTTCTTATGGACAAGTTCGAAGACATGGAACTGTTTGAAAGTTACTACAAAATGGCGTTCAGGTTTGTTCACCCCGAGATTGTGCTGGATTTCTTAGATGAGGAGAAGGAAACCGTTTTTGATGAGAATAAAGAAGAGAAAGTAGGTTCTAAAACTAGTGCTTCTCATCAAATTGCCACTTTTGCGAGCTCTTTAAAGTACGTGCCTTTTGGTATGCACAATTTGTCGAAATTACAGACTCCCGTCACCCACGTGATCGGTACGAAGGCTAAGTGGAATCCTCCTCAGAGCATTCCTTACATTCGTAACTCTATTCCAAAGGACCTAGTCACTCCTGTTGACTTAGAAAACGGGCGACACTTGTGTTGTTTTGAGATGCCTGACGAGACTATGTCTGTGATTGTTGAGTCTGTGCAGCGTAGCGTAGATGCACTTTATTCGAAAAATGCTGCAAATGATAAGTATCTTGCTACTGTTGGAGAGGAGAACGTGGCACAGGACCAGCAACGTAAGCTTTTTGACCTGTATAAGAAGACTTTTGAGGAATTGCAAAGCAAGAGTAAACTATGAGTCTGTAGAGGATACGCTGAATCAGCACAAATATTTATATGTTATCGTAATAGGAGTTTACACTATTTTTAAATTGTATTCCGCTTTTAGCTAGTAGTGATACATTCTAGCAACTAAAGAGAAGACCTTGTGCTTTGTAGAAATTAATCGGTGAATCGTAGAGCACTTGATAGTAGCAGCAAATAATCACGTGCAAAATACGTTATCATTAAAAAAAAAAAAAAAAAGCTCATCTCAGATATTACGTTCTACATCTCTTATTGAAGTGATTCAGCTGACAAACTTGAAAACTGGATATTGCGATGGTATCTCGAAGCTTAGTACTAGGGCTCATTAGCGACTATCTAGAGAGGCATTCTGAATTTCATTCTGTCGCTAAGCGTCTTAGAAAGGATGTTGATAAGAGCGCTAAGCCTAGCGAGAACTTGGAAGACATCTTAGACAATTACTTTCTGAAAGGCAATGCAGCGAAAACATCTTCGAGATCCAGTAGTGAAAGTAGTGGTAGTGGTAGCTCTTCTGACAATTCAGAAAGTCTGACGTCGGATGATGAAAGTTCAAGAAGTGAAAGTTCAGGTAGCGAAAGTTCAGATAGTGAAAGCTCAGGAAGTAATAGTTCAGATAGTGGGAGCTCAGACAGTAGAGGCTCAGATAGCGGAAGCTCAGATAGCGATGGTTCAGATAGTGCGAGCTCAAGTAGCGAAGGTTCAGATAGTGAAAGCTCCGACAGCGAAAGTTCAGATAGTGAAAGCTCCGACAGCGGTAGTTCAGATAGTAAGAGCTCCAACACCGAAAGTTCAGATAGTGAAAGCTCCGACAGCGAAAGCTCCGACAGCGATAGTTCAGATAGTAAGAGCTCCAACAC
This sequence comes from [Candida] glucosophila, assembly GCA_030572315.1. Classification (NCBI taxonomy): domain Eukaryota; kingdom Fungi; phylum Ascomycota; class Pichiomycetes; order Serinales; family Debaryomycetaceae; species [Candida] glucosophila. The sequence continues at coordinate 66,835 of JAJLZR010000035.1, read as the reverse complement.
CGAAAGTTCAGATAGTGAAAGCTCCGACAGCGAAAGCTCCGACAGCGAAAGTTCAGATAGTGAAAGCTCCGACAGCGAAAGCTCCGACAGCGAAAGTTCAGATAGTGAAAGCTCCGACAGCGAAAGCTCCGACAGCGATAGTTCAGAGAGTAAGAGCTCCAACACCGAAAGTTCAGATAGCGAGAGCTCCGACAGCGATAGTTCAGATAGTGAAAGCTCCGACAGCGAAAGTTCAGATAGTGACAGCTCCGATAGTAATCCTCAAGACGTCTCGAGAAAGTCCCCAGAAGTCAACGATCTGTCGACTTCTGGTAAACGAAAAGCATCAACTGATAACTCCGATAATAAAAGACAGAAACTGGACAGCCTGTCCTCCTTCACCGAGTCGATATCTCCTTCTCCACCTTCCTCAAATAGCTCAAACTTCTCAAATCCAGGTCAAAAAAAACATTTTTCCCGTGTTGATCCAGCAAAAGTTGCTTTCGCGCACGAAGCGCTCACTGATAATAGCTACAAAGGCACCTCAGGAAACTGGGGTGAAAAAGCCAATGAAAGACTCATTGCTGTGCGAGGTAAAGATTTTACAAAAAACAAAAATAAATTGAAAAAGGGGTCTTACAAAGGGGGTACCATCTCTTTATCTTCCGGATCTTTTAAATTCGAAGACTAAACTATTGCAATCCTCCTCTATACATTAATTCTGATTAGCATAGTTTGTGTTGTTCAAGCAAAATATTAGAATCATAAATAATTGGTAATAACACGACATTATATTTAGTAATCCTGTAGTTATATAATAGAACATACTTTTAACTAGCTTCTATTTGAGGCTTTCGTTGTCCTTTGCATAGACAAAAAACAAAAAGGAAGGACTCCATTAGCATGAGTGTAAGAAATGGGGAGATAGACTACGCCATGCTTGATCAAGGGAACTTTACAGATGACTCTTTCGACTCGGAGGATGAAAAGTATCAATCTAAAAACGATAGAGACGATGATTATACTTATGGAACAGCTCGGAGAAAAAGGGGCAAAAATGGGAATGGGAATGCAGCTAATAGAAAGAGGAAAGCAGACGCGTCAGCTAATGTGATTAAACGAGAACTAAAGGATAGAAAGTTTTCTGATGAGGAGTTGATCCAGTTAAAAGCGGATGTGGCGAAAGATTACGTTCCAGATGCGGTTTCCAAAGCTTTTGGGAATTCGGACTACTCATACCTTAGACTAAGACCGGATCATTACTCAAGACCTCTTTGGATTAGTCCTAATAAGAATGACGTGCGTATAATATTGGAATCATTTTCTCCCTTAGCAGAACAAGCACAAGATTTCTTGGTGACTATAGCAGAACCTTTGTCAAGGCCAGCTTATATTCACGAATACAAGATCACTACCTATTCTTTGTATGCAGCAGTGTCAGTAGGTCTTGAGACAGACGATATAATCCTGGTTTTGAACAGACTTTCCAAGGTCCCAGTGGCCGATTCTATAGTGAACTTTATAAGGGCTTCTACAGTGTCTTACGGAAAGATTAAGTTGGTTTTGAGACATAATCGATACTATGTGGAGAGTAGCCAAGCAGATATATTACAGATGCTTTTAAGAGACCCTGTCATTGGCCCTCTCCGAATTAAAGCTTCAGAGAACACAATTACGAGTAATGGATTAGTACAAGCAGCTGCTCCTTTGCGCGATGTTTTCTCCGGATCAAAGGAGGTTTCCAAGAATGACTCAGGAAGCAAAGACGGAACAGAAGAAAATGCCTTGGCTCCTGATATGGCAAAAGGTGTTGATGCCACTGCTGAAGACGATGATAACGATTTAGATACGGTACACTCTTTTGAGGTCGCCAATGAATCAGTCGAGATAGTTAAAAGAAGATGTCAAGAGATAGAATACCCGGTTTTAGAAGAATATGATTTTCGTAATGATGACCGTAATCCTGACTTAGAAATAGATTTGAAACCTTCGACCCAAATCCGTCCGTATCAAGAAAAATCCCTATCAAAGATGTTCGGGAACGGGAGAGCACGTTCCGGTATCATAGTTCTTCCTTGTGGTGCCGGGAAAACTTTGGTTGGTATTACGGCTGCTTGCACTATTCGGAAATCTATCATCGTCTTATGCACTTCCTCGGTGTCAGTTATGCAATGGCGTCAACAGTTTCTCCAGTGGTGCTCTATACAACCAGAGAATATTGCTGTATTCACATCTGAGAATAAAGAAATGTTTTCTAGTGACTCAGGATTAGTGGTTTCAACATATTCGATGGTAGCAAACACTCGGAATAGATCCTATGATTCGCAGAAAGTTATGGATTTCTTAACTTCGAGAGAGTGGGGCTTTATCATTTTGGATGAAGTTCACGTGGTACCAGCGGCAATGTTCAGAAGGGTTGTGACGACCATCGCTGCGCATGCAAAACTAGGACTTACTGCTACTTTGGTCAGAGAGGATGACAAAATAGATGATCTTAATTTCTTGATTGGTCCTAAGTTGTATGAGGCGAACTGGATGGATTTGGCGCAGAAAGGGCACATTGCAAACGTGCAATGTGCTGAGGTTTGGTGTCCTATGACGACCGAATTTTATCAGGAATATTTGAGAGAATCTGCTCGGAAGAGAATGCTTTTGTATATTATGAATCCCACCAAATTTCAAGCCTGTCAATTTTTGATCAACTATCATGAAAGGAGAGGTGATAAAATCATAGTTTTTAGCGACAATGTATATGCTCTTCAAGAGTATGCTTTAAAATTGGGTAAACCATTTATTTTTGGCTCCACACCACAACAGGAGCGAATGAAAATTTTGCAGAACTTTCAACATAATGACCAAATCAATACTATGTTCTTATCCAAAGTTGGTGATACCTCGATTGACTTACCGGAAGCTACATGCTTGATTCAAATCTCGTCACATTATGGTTCGAGACGACAGGAAGCGCAACGTCTCGGGAGAATTTTGCGAGCCAAAAGACGTAATGACGAAGGCTTTAATGCTTTCTTTTATTCTCTTGTATCAAAAGATACTCAAGAAATGTTCTACTCAACAAAGAGACAGGCTTTTTTAGTAGATCAAGGCTATGCATTTAAAGTTATTACACATCTCAGTGGAATGGAAAAAATGCCAAACTTGGCATATGCTTCTCCAAGAGAAAGAAGGGAATTGCTTCAGAAAGTCCTATTGAAGAATGAAGATGCTGCAGGAATTGAAATTGGTGATGATATAGATACCAATTTTATCCCTAGAGAAGAAAGAGAAAGCAGGAATGCTGACAACGCTGGTAGCGCTGCTAGTCGAAAGTCAGGTACTTTAGCAGGGTTAGCTGGTGGCGAGGACATGGCTTACGTTGAATACAGTAAGAACAAGAATAAAGAATTGAGAGAGCATCATCCATTAATACGAAAGATGTATTATAAGAACAAGAAATAGTAAGTTTAACCTATATAGTTTGGTATATGCTGATATGGTGTTAGCTAATTGCTAATTGAAAAAAATGCAAGTCTTCTCGAATACCTCAATTATTCTCCGTCTTTTATATTCCTTTTCAACAAACAAACTCACCAAACTCAGAACCTTCTTCGTCATCACTCTCTCCATAAAGCTCACTGGGTGTATTTAAAGGGCTCTCTGTGCCTGCATCCGGAGCCGAAAGAAATTCCAGCTCATACCTTCGCGTTCCTGTATGGTCTTTATTGCGGTCATCCTCGAGGGATAATTTTCCTTGCATTGCCTCAAACTCTGGAATAAGTGCATTGATTCGTAGCTGCTCTTCTAGTTCTAAAAACCTCTTCTTATAAAAAAAAAGGGACTCAGAAAACATGCTGGCTTCTGAGCTATTTCCAAGTCTAAGTCCTAATGCAATCTGTATAATGCCCGATCTCTCTTTGCCTTCTTTGTTCTCCCTAAAGGGATGGTATCCAGACCCCGGTAACTGCACAATTATCCGATAAAACTTGGAAGATTGCGGTGTCATTTCAATTGTCTCTTGTAAGTTTTTAGCAATGTAGTAACTTCCTTTTCCATCCTTAGCTATATTTTCCTTCTTGCTACACTCTCCTCTCGGGTTATAATAAACTTCTGCCCAAATTTGTTCTTTTGTACCATCTCCCCATATGTTCTCTCCTTTGTCTTGGTCATTGTACAACTCCAACTTAAGCCTTAGCCCAAGGTACAACTTCTCGAAATCATCTTTTCCCCACGTTTCAAATTCTGTTAATTCTTCCTCTTCGTCCCATCCGTTAAATTCTTGTTCAACCAATCTTAACTTGCCTCTCCACAATACATTTGACTCATCGATATTCCATTTCGAAAGCAGGATCTCTCCAGGTGGTATGCAGAACACCGAGACGTTTTCACACTCGAAAAGGGTGATATTTAAAGTATCCGTCATAAAAAGCATTCAACCATTCAGTTCCCTTAATCATTAACTATACCAATATGAAGAAGCAACTACTTAGCATTTCTCAACTGCTCTCTCTGTGCTAATATCAAGCGTTACCTTTTATGTCTCCTTTATGTCTTTATTAAAAGTAGTGTGTAGTACATAAATCATCCAAGCTTGCTGAAAAATTGACCTAGCAGTGTTAAACTAGTGAAATCAGAGGCACAAAAGTTTGCTTGTAAATGCTATTCTCGTCGTATTTGCACGGGATTGCCGGGATAGCGAGAACGGGAAATGCCTGCAAAGGAGTTTTTCGGGGAATAGCCGGGGTACGCTTCAATAGCAGTTTTGACCAATTGGCGAATGCTTTTAAGCAGAATCAAGGTAAAGACTCGGGAAACGATAACACCAACAAGAACAACAGTGCAATAAGTGACATAGACAGCTTATTGTCAAGTACTTTTGACCCACAAAGTAACTCGAAGTTCAACGAAAAGTCGCAAGACTATCTTTTGCAAAATTCTTTAAAGCATCCTCGAGATGTGGCCAAGAGTATTCGAGTTACCGGCCCAGAAGCAGGAAGAACAGTGGATGTCCACTACGGTAACTTGGGGCGTGCACTTGCTGCTCTTAATGCTATTGTACGAAACAACAGAGTTAGATATTTACAAAAAGTGCAGACCAGGTTTATTCGCCCAGCGAAGTACAAGAAGCAGAAAAAGAGAGAGTGGTGGAGACGGAAATTTTCTCTGGGTTTCAAAGAGCTTATGGCGGAGGTGCGAGACGCAAAGAGAAGAGGTTACTGAATATATATAAATTTTTTTCGTTTGCATTGACCAGAAGATCATCTCAAGAAAGGTCTCTTAAACCTTTTTTTTTTTACCCTAATTTCGTTTCGGGACTGTCTAGCTAACTTTTGCGGAGATTATCTGCTTCACTACAAGCTGGAATGCTACCTACTGTGTTGACGACTTACTCTACCATCTCTTGACATTTCTTGTAAATATTCAATGTCTTCATCTTTGTATTGGTGTTCGGATAAATAAAAGTCGTGCGAGTTCAACATGAAATCTCACCTGTAGGGTCCTTTGACAGAAGGATTTTTCAAGGCCGTATATAATCCTACAAGAGTGAAACTTTGTGTATCTTGTTGGGTAACACTTGCTCCGAATATATCATATATGGCCTTTTATTCTTGAGAGTATACTGAGGGCGAGCCTAGAAGTTCTGGATTAATAATATGCAGCGTAGTGAAAATGAAGGAGCACCAATTCCTGCTATAACAGGAGAAATAAGCAATACGAAAGCTATAAGAGTGTTTCCTCTGAGTTTGCAGCAGACAAGGGCAACATCGTTCGCATATGTGGCTTCACTATTTTCCACTGTAATTGGATTTCCTTTGGATACAATGAAAACGAGAATGCAGACGTACGTTAGGTTCAACACCTATACGGAGTGTGCAAGACAAACATTTAGGCATGAAGGGATTCATGGGTTCTTCAGAGGAATAGCGGCGCCAATGTTATCCTCTTCGGCGTCAAAATCACTAAATGTCATGGTATATACCTTGTGCAAACCAAGTGTGCATACATTAATATCATCCATTGCGCATCCAATATTCGGCAAAGTGGACCAATATATTTTGAACTTTCCTGTTTGCTTCACAGCAGGTGCTTTAGCTGGTTCAGGTGTCTCCATTTTTGCCTGTCCTTTTGAGTTCACCAAGGTGTACTCTCAGCTCGGTAAGCTAGTGCACAAGTCCGAGGTTACTAGTGGTCGTGAGAAGAAAATGGAAACTCTTAGGTTTTCTACAATACAAACCTTCAAACAAATCATAAGACAAAAGGGACTCGTAGGACTTTACTCAGGTTACAGATATCATTTTTTGAGAGACTCATTAAGTTCCGGCCTTTATTATTCAATATATGAAACAATGAAATGGTATATGAGACACAGGGCAAACAGTGACCTGGACAGCTTTCTACAAGTTTCAATTCTATCAGCAGGAGGATTATCTGGTGTTGCTAGTATGATAATAGTTTTTCCTTTAGACACTTTAAAGTCGCTTACTCAGAAAGAAGCTGTCAAGTCGATCTTGAAGAAGGAAAAGGGCTTGGACGCTTCATTGAACGAAAAGCGCAGATTCAGTTTCGATGTTAGACTGTACCGCGGTTTGAAAATATCCATTGTTCGATCTTTTCTTTCCAGCATGGTATTTTTTGGCGCATTTGAATTTTTAATGGCACACGTTAACTAAGGGGATACTATTACTACATTATCTCATTATACGGGTCATGTATACAAAGGCTGTGTTATAGAACAAATCAATTTTTTTTACGCCCTCTTGAATGTTTTTCCTTCCGTTCACTTTTGGTCTCTTGTAATCTCGTCGACGTCCTCCTTTGTCGAGGATGTTGAGCTTCTTCTCCTTCTACGACAGAAAGTATTTCTTGCATACTGCCTTTTAACGGTGATTTTGATCTTGTCCGGAATGCTGGATAATCTTTGAGATCTTCTGTACCTTTCAGAAACACAGATTTTGCTGAGTCAGACAGACCAGGAACCTCCGAGGCATTCTCATGCGACTCAAAGTATGACTGCGTAGTCTTCTCCGAGAAGTCAGCGTCCTTCCTTTTTTCAACCGAATCAGCGGAATTTGGCATTCCATAAGTGTTACCACTCCTTAGCGACTTCTCATGTTGTAAATCGACATCGTCAACATCTATCCCAAATATTTTTCTATGCTTTACAAGCTTATCTTTGTTTTTTTCTGATTGCGAACTCTCACTTTTCATGGAATCAGATTCTCCTTTGATTGACATGTCAGTATTGACTGGTACACTATGAGATGTGTTCTCTTTGTCATTGTGAGGAAACGACACCCGCAGCTCATTAGTATTACCTTCCGAAAACTGACCGCCCTCAACAGAAGTATTGGTGTCCTTAACTTGAACAATATTGTCTCCTCTTTCACTAGAAATTTTAGCATTTCCTTCATCCTCCGAGGCTGTAGAGTCCGGGACTTTTTGCAAGCTTGGAACAGGTATGTGTGCTAGGTTCGCAGGAAGGTCATGGTCATATTTTTCTATCTGCTCTCTTTTTGTAGCATCAATTGAACTGTTATGCACTTGTCTTGCTTCTGGATTATAATACTTCCGAACCCAATTATTTGCTTTAAAGAGTAAATTTGAGGGTTTGATATTACGCATCATAGTCTTTATTTTTTTTACAGGTGAATTGTCGCCAGTATCGTCTTCTATGGAATCGTACGGACGTTTTCTCGACAAAACACCTTCATTTTCAGTACTTTCAGGAGTTACTGGCTCTTCCACAAAAGAAGGGAAGAGAAGCTCACCTGGTTGATAATAGTCGGCTTCTATAGTACTATTATTTCCAATCTCAATAACGGAAAAAAATTCGTTATACGGTTCCACTACCGAGTCTGGATATAATATATCCATATGATCCTCTACAATGTCTGATTCATCGAGAATATCAAGGTTTACATCATCTCTTGTAAATGGCTTTTCAGTTTCTTGTTTTTCTGATTCTATAGGCTCTTCAACAGCAGAAGGTTGTAGCAAATCGTCATTCGATGCTTCAACTACAGTATTGCTGTTATAAAATACAATATTACACTCTTCGTTTTCATTCTGAGGCTCTTGAACCATAACGTTGGTATGGCTATCTTCCTTATTAGAGTGGACTAATTTGTCATGGTAAATTGAACCCGTTTGGTATTCGCTGTCATCAAAGACATCTTGATAATTACCATATCTTTCATCATTGCTTTTCCCAGCTACCTTTCCTGAATTATCTTTAGGAGATGACATTCCTCCTCCACTAAAAAAATCCGTAGAATTACTCATAAAATCATTGGAATATATGTCGGGACCGTAAGATGATTCACTACTTTTATCATCTTCATCGATTGCCATAGGGTCATCAGCAGCTCCATACTTAGTGGGTTCTGACTTCAAAGAAATATTATCAGCATTATCATCGGGCAGCTGTGTGTGATCTTTCTTGCCAAATATAGAACGGTCATATTCAGAGCCATTATATATGTCCTCAGTACTCAAACTATTCTGCGTTTCGAAATCATTTGAACTCTCTGAAGTATCTGATAAGGGACTACAAAAGATATCACTTTCGGTTATGTCTGTCAATATCGGAGCCAATACCGGCTTTGACATAGCGGGAGCAGAATATTGAGGTTCGAGAGCTTGTATAATACTTGAAACCTTCCCCTTTGATTTTAGCCTTTCTTCCAAAGCTTTAGTGATATCTAATTGAATATCAAACTTCCTCTCCGTTTCCTTCAACTTAACATACTCTGCTTCGCTATCTTCGTCTTCTACAGTCCGAAACACGGGAGTCCCAGGGGATTCTTGTGGTCGAACGGTGACTTTAGGGAATTCTTCCATAGAGGCCTCAAAACTGTTACTACCACCTGGCGTTTCGCTTGAAAGAGAGATTTCGTTCTTTGGTGGAAATCTATTTCCATTTTCATCGATATTCTCGGTACCTGACAAATCACCCATACCATTGTCTCGGTTAGTGATTTTTATACCTATATCCTCCTCATTGGCATTATCTTCATTATTATTCCTGTTATTCAGCTCAAAAGCAGCATTTCGTTCATAAGATATTGATGCTGCAACGTCTGCTGCTAAAGATGATATCGTGTTTTCGTTTAAAGAAAAACTCTCATTGTTCAAAAAATTACTATCAAAATTCCGAAGACCTGCTTCAGCAATTTCAGTAAACTTTCTAGCTTCCGCAATGGAAGGCTCAACGTTTCCGGAATACCTATTCTGGTCTAGCCCAAAAGCAATTTGATTTTGGTTTTCATCACCATTCACCTTAAAATGAAGAAGGGTGTTATCACTCTCATCGGACTCGATATCCTTCTCAGCCTTTGAACTTTCTTTAGCTTCATTTTGAAAATAGTTAGCAGCTTGAGACTTCTTCTTTTCTTCGCTTGTGGGATCGTCACTAGATTTCTCAGTAAGATCTTCCGAAACCGAACTTTTCAGCTCTTCATGATTCTCCCAGTTTTCAACTTCACCAGAACCGATGGAATATTCTTCTTCGATACCAAAAGGGCGCATGTGATCTCTAGCAGGCAAATAATTTAATTTCTGATCAGTGTCAAAGTCATGGAGAAAGTGTTCGATTCTCAATTTATTAATTTCGTTACTTCCAGTTTCCGTATGATGTCTTCCTTGTTCAAGAGGAACATTATAATTTGGCAAATCTTCTGGGCCCTGGTTTGCCACTATGTCCTGTTCATGCCTATGCCCTTCCCAGTTAGGAGATTGTTGACCTTCACTTAAATTAGGTGATTTATGAGAAGTCATAGAAACAGAGTCCCCAGAGTCTTCGACTTCCTCTCTCATATCTACTTCGCTACCTCTATTTGAAATGTTTAAGTTCTCACGACCTTCCGAAACTTCCAGTTCGCTTCCTTCAGAGGTATTGCTCACAGAGCCTTGGCTTTCCTCACTTTCAGCATCTCCGTCATACTTTTCAGGTACCTCCTCATTCTCATTTTTTTTGGCTTCAGCCTCAATTTCAATACTGCCAACATCAGATTCATTTTCCAGTGAGCCTTTCCTCTTATACTGGATATCAACATCATGCCACAAAGATTCGTTCAAGTTTTCGTTATTGGAATCTTGGCCCAGATCATAATCAAGATTATAGCTGGTATTTCGAGAATTCAAACCCTCATCTTCTGACGAATTGGATTCTCCTGAAGATAGCACTTCTATTACATCTTCATCTTTAGACTCCTCTTTCTCATAAGGATTGACGACTTCACTGTCTCCAGACCCCTCAGAAAATTCATCGCTTTCGTGCTTTTCCTGCTTTTTTAAAGAGTTGTCGTCAATGCCTGAATAGACATCACCGGCAGAAAAAGTGCCAAATTGGCTCAAATTTCTGTCAAAACTAGAGTCACTACGTTGCTTTCTCAATCTATTAGTGTCTTCTTCTTTACTTAATCGAGCACTTTCTTCATATTGTTCGCCTAAGGTATTTCTAACCCTAGAATTAAGTCCATTAATCCACGATAGCAAATCGTTAACTTGACTTGAATTATTCAGCTCGCTCCGCAGTCTTTTGTAAGCTTCAGATAAGTTCACCAAAGAAGATGACCATTTCTCTTCACCGTTTTGACTCCTGTTGGCCATTTCGTTTGAAAAAGAGTATATACTAATACCAGAGAGTAGTCCTTTTTTACTTTATCTGCTTATGCGTATAGGCTACTTTTTATCAAGTTTGTGACTCGCTATCAAGCACTTTTATGAGATGGACTTGTACATTATTCTTAAACAATAAAAAAAAAAAAAAAAAAAAAAAAAAAAAAAAAATTTGTTCGAATAGACCGGTACTGTAACAACTGCTACACTCCTTTTCGCACTTAGATGCTATCCTTATGTTGTATATATATATATATATATATATATATATTAATGTATATGTATATGTATGTATATTGAGATTGTCAATGTGCCACTTCTTATTCTTTAAAAAAAAGAAAAAAGAAAAATATATCCAGCTTAATTGCCACGAAATCGGATTTTTAGAATAGTGCAAAAACTTCATAAAGTGACTTCAACCTATTGAACTTACCAATATTGGATGTTTCCCTGGCATTTAAAGCGCTCAATGCTTTCAATTCAGACTCTAAGAGGTATTCCTCCTCATGACCTTTCACATCTTCTCTTTCGCATTTGTCAAGTAGGATTCTGTCTTCATATTTGAACATTTCAATGTTTTCCAATATCTGGGCCATGGAATACATAAGAGCATAATTCAATGACTGATAGGCACTTAGTTCCCTATGTTTGAACAAATAAAAGGTCTTGGAAGCTGCCCTATCAGTGCTTCTAGGAACCTCTTGGATTTCAATGACATTAAGATTAATCAATTTAAATACTTCATTTCTGATGGTTTTCTCTTTAAGAAGCACGGAGTTAAACAAACTTTTCTCATCCGCCAACCTTAAAGATTTAATACTTCTTAATATCCTAAAAGCATCCAAGCCTAAGGTGTACTTCATCAAGTAGTCATAATTGAAATCCTTGATCAGAGACATCACTTTTGAAAAGGGAACAGTATAGGTGCCAGGTGCAATCTCCACCACAAAAGGAAGGGAAGTTGAAGCGGCCAATAATTTTAAATGTTGGTTAACCACAAAACTGGAGTTCTGAATAGAATCGTCTAAATCATTATGTGGAGGGGACGAAAAATTGTCAGAATGCTGACTGTCTTCAAGAAAATCGTCATCTTCAACCTTAACTTTTTTGCTAGGTTCTTCACTCTGACCATCCGGAAAAGGCCGCTTCGTATTTTTCTCCGCAGGTTTGAGGAAGTTATGCGTTAATATAGAATTTTGCAAATCCAAGTAGGGAGGAAGTTGTTTTGCGACATCCGCAGCGGTGAAAACAATCTTCTGATTATCAACAAGTAGCTCCTCTGCTGATCGAGCAATTGTCGCCTTCTCTTCCGGGTCATTTACCACTCCTGGAATTTCTGCTATGATATCATGTGAGTTAGGTGAATTTTTCTCTATAAGCTTCAATGCCGTCTCATACACCTTAGAAGAAAGAATACCTATACGGGACTTTGCTAGATTCACAAAAGCCCTTGTGCGCAAATGCTTTTTAAAACGTTCGAAATTGAATGACAAAATTACCTCGCTCGCTAATTTTTTAACGCCATTTCTATACTGAAATGTATTATTACTGTTTTTCTCAATGTCCAACAAATTAGTCAATTTTTCCTTTGTCGTTTCTTTCGCTTGGTTAATCCTCTTTATCTCGCTCACAGTAGACGAACGTGGTGTGTTCCTGAGTGTTTCTTCATAAATTTGGGTCCACAATTCTTCATGCGGATGAAAATTTATCAGTTCTAACCTCTGTAGCCAGCCTTCGTTAAATAATTGCACTAGTGAATTCTCAGTTTCTACCTTATCTTGCTCTCCCTCGATAGAATGGATATATTCATTCACCCTAAAGTGCCCGAGCTCGAGAGTATTTTGTATTGTCTGCGCCGCTTTCTCTCCGTACTCACCTTTTATATGGGTTATTATGTCTCCACTGTGGATGAATACCAGCAAGCCTGTCTCATTAACACTATAGTAGACAAGCCCTTTTTCGTCTTTATAATGTCGTATGCAATTTAATTGTATTAAGGAGACCAATACTGCCTTCACTTTTTTCAAAGAAATTTGGTTTCTATAACTTAAGTCCTTCGCTGTTTGATTTCCATGCGCTAGTAATGTTTGTGCTATTACAGCAGCCAGTTCTCCTAAATACCTCTTCGCTATGGCACATAATAAATATGACTTCGACGATTGATGTTTAGCAATCTCTAGCAACTTGAAGTCCATAGATTCTGTCAAATCCATGAGATATTAACAACTATTAAATGGCCAGGTTGTCTCTGAAAAATTTGGCACTGCGATGCAGTGCGGAAAAATTTAATAGATTTACAATATTTGCCAGATCTAATAATAGTTTAGCATGCCCAAGTATGTCATCCCTCAAGCAAGCTTTAAAAGAATCGAAGCAAGCGATCGAAATAAATGATCCTGAAGATGCTTTATATTATGCTGATAGAGCGTTAGAATTTGAAGAGAATAATTATTTTGCATATATTTTCAAAGGAAAGTCTTACCAACTATTGAAGAAATATGAAGAAGCAGTGGCTGCCTTCAAGAAAGCTACCTCGATAGAACCGGAGAATTTACTTGGGTGGAAAGGATTTTTTCAGGTCGTTAAATCTGGGAACGATTTTGGTTTGTTTTTTTCAGTATGGGCAAAGTTCCTAGAGATTCAAATACTTCAAAACGTGGGCATCGCAGAAACCCTCAGAGATACGAGAAATTATCTTGAATACTATGACTATAAAAGGGACTTAAATTTGTACGAAAAATATTTACGAACAATTTCCCCAGGAACGCAATTGGGAGATTTACTCGGTAATAGTTTGGGGTCTCCCGAAGATAATTTGAAGGCCTTAATAAATGTAGTGAAGCAAAAGGAATCAGACGAGATCACACGAACTATTTCCAAGGAAAAGCTCAAACTCTCTAGAGTTATTACTATGGAGCAAAAAAACAATTTGAACAAAATTAGTTGGTCTATTCATAAAAAGTATAACTTGTCTCTGTTATACGAAAACTTTCTTTCTATCTGCAATTCAGACGAATTACGAGCGAAGTACAAAGAAGAGTACTTGATATATAAGTATAAATTGTTGGAAGTGACCTCGGACAAGTCTACTATGCTTGCAGAGATCAAGGATATGTTGGAAGGCATCGTCTTAATTAGGTTAAAATCTTCCTTTTGTTGGTCACTTTATTTCGATTTAATTGACATTGGTAATGTAAGTGAACTAGACAGAAATGAGATCTTTTTTTATCTAAAAACCTTTCCAAAGGATGGCTTGAGTATGGTCATGTATGCTTACTTAATGAGTGATATATCGCCGCTCGACCCTAAGGAAGTGCAGAGAGAAACTAAAAGCGATGAATCCAAGAAAAAGGAAATTGACGAAAATAAGTTAGAAAATGTGGACGAAGCAAATTTGCTTGAGGACACTAGGGATGAGAGCGAAGCTAATTCCGATAGTCAAGTCCCTAGAGTGAACCATTTATCTTTGATGCTTGAAGGGTTTGCTAAAAGCCCAAACTCTGTTTTGGCTAATAGAATAATTTCTCAATATTATATTTATTTACGTGAATATGCAATTGCCTCCGAGAAATGCCGTGATGCAGTCAAACTCTTAGCTACTATGCAAAGAAATTTCGGTATTGACTTGGCTCGCTCCAAAGAAGACTTATTATGTTTGTTGGCTATCGTATATACACATTACGAAGTGCCTAAGAATTATCCTAGAGCATTGCAATTATATGACCGCATATTGGAGTCAAATGAGTCCAATACGAGTGCAGCTGTGGGGAAAAGTCTTATCTTGGTAGCAAAGAACGACTTAGACCTGGCAAATAAATTGCTTTCTAAGGCATTGAAGGCTCACCCGAATAACGTTCAAATAATTGTTGAATATAATTGGTGTCAAATCAAGATGGGCCATTTTGCTGAAGGAAGAAACGAGCTTATCCGAGCCCTCGATGTGATCAAAGAAATGGACCAAAATAGTAGAAACTCTAGAGCAGACATTTATTGGAAGATTGCCAAAAGTCTTCTTATTGAAAATCCGCAATCTTCTGCTTTTATTGATGACGCGTATTTTAATCTATTACAATCATTGAAAAATTCAGCAAACTATGCACCCTCCTTTACACTATTAGGCATCTTGTATAAGGACTTCTACGGTGATGACATCAGGGCTCATAAGTGCTTTTATAAGGCATTCGAGCTAGATATAGGTGAAATCGTCGCCGCCAAGTATTTGGTCGAAGATTTTGCTTCTAAAAATGTATGGGATATATGTGAGGTATTGTGTACAAGGATTGTGAAATCCGAGATTTCACATAGGCAGCTTATCAGCCCCATAAATGATGATCCTGATAAGTCATGGCCATATAGAGTACTAGGATGCTCTGCTTTAAATAGGCAAGACGATGCGAAGGCGGTTGAGTGGTTTCAGGCCGCATTGAGGATGACTTCAATGGATTTGGCTTGTTGGCTTGGTTTGGGCGAGGCTTATTTTAATTGTGGGAGGTATGAAGCATGTTTGAAAGTGTTCAATTATGCTTTGAGTCTAGACAAAGAATCTTGGTTCATTAAGTATATGATTGGCTTGGTGACTTGTAATATGTTTGAATTTGAAAGTGGTATGGAGTATTTACATGAGGCGCTTAAAAGCAAGCCAGGTGAAGAATGTATTTTAAGCGCCCTTTACGAAGCCAACGTAGAGTGGGCCAATAAATTAATTGAAGGAGGATTTTTTGGACGAACGCTTGACACTATTGAAAGTGCTATAATATACATATCGAAGGCGGCTCAGATTAACCCTTATTCGCAAAATATCTGGAAGTCTCTAGGGGAAGCTTTAAATGTTTATCTCACGATTGAAGACAATAAAGATCGAATTCCCTTCGATGTCTTATATGAAATTTTTGAGGAGGTGAAAAAACTTGAAGAAAACGCCGATAGCGAGCGCGAAGTGCCTGATGTCCCTATAGGCGACATAAGAGGTCTTGTTGAAGACGGTGCTGTTCAGGAAGCATTATCGGAGGCCATAATTTTTTCAGGGAAGCTTTGCATCTTGTTGTTGCCTACGAAGAGCATCAAAGCTCAAAGGTCTATTGCTTACTATAACCTAGCACTTGCATTATTAAAAAACTATGCCAGATTTAATTCTACCAGCAGAAGGGAACTCGCTATAAAATATCTTCATAAAGCTCTCAAGTTGGAGAACAGAAATATTTCTTTCTGGATTGCATTGGGGAATGCATATGTTTCTGTAAATCCCTTAGTTGCTCAGCATTGCTTTATAAAAGCAACCTCTTTGCAAAACAATAATCCCGATACATGGATTAATTTGGCCACTTTGTACTTGAGATATGGTGATATAGATTTAGCTCACCAAGCATTTTTGCGGGCACAATCAATTGCGCCCCAGAAATCTGAACCATGGTTAGGTCAAGCATTAGTCGCTGAAGCTAAGGTTGAAAATTCGGAAGCATCCAACTTATATACCCACGCTTTCGTTATTTCGAACGGCAAATCGCAACTTGCTCAATTACTATATGGATTAGCTGTGGTTAACAAAAGAATACAAATATCAAACAGCGACCCTCGCGACGTCGATACCGCCCAGGAGTTCAGTGTAGCTAATTTTGCAATAACAAATTTTTTGAAGTTCTCGCCTACGGACGAAGCAGGTCTCAAAATTGCCCTCATTCTTAATGAGCGTTGCCAGAACTACTCCGTCGGTGTCGATATAGGAACGCGTCTTTGCTCCATTTTGGAGGCAAGATTCGAAAGAACAGAAAGTTTGGTTGCCTTGACCGAATTTGCCAAGACGAAAACCCAAATCTCCAGATTATATTTGGGCTTAGAGAATTATGCAGCCGCTTTAGAGAACGCCCAGACTGCCCTTGACATTGTGGAGGAATCTTCTTCCCATTCTGCAACTGAGAATGCACCTATATGTCTCTCTTCACGAGTTGTTATCGCTCTTTCTTTTTTCTTGTGTGGCCAATTCAGCGAAGCTGTTGAGCAATTGCAATCAATCCTAGCAAATTACAGTGAGTATCCTCGCGTAATAACCCTAGCTGCCCAAATACTTAATGCCTATGGCTCCGATGACACCAAGCAGGCCGCATTAGACCAACTTTTCGCCTTCATAGAAGAACATGGCCCTTCTTTGCTCATATTATTAACTCTTGGTGCCCTATCACTCGCGGACAACTTGTTTGACTACTTACCTGCTATTAGAGACGAGTTCAATAGGCTTAGCCTCGCTGATGTAGCCGCAGATTCTAGAAAATTGGTCCCCCAAATGCTTTCTGAAATCAGCGAAAGGTTAAACTTTGCCTCCTCCCAAAAAATTTGGCAGAGAAATGCTATCTTGTTCCCTCTGGATTACACCATATGGAAGCGCATTAACTCCAAGATGGCTCTTACCATAGCTTCTTTACCTCTGACTAAAGTCGGTGTTTACGAAATGTCTAATTCCTATATCAAGGTTGGCGGTTTAAGGCGTACTCAGAGAGCTTTGGTATTGTATCCCTGTAATCAAAATGGCCCTCTGCTTATAAAGCAAATATTGCAGCATTAAGTAGCATACATATAAATTAATCACGCGATCTATGCCGATAAGAAAGTAGGATATCACCAGCAGTCATTTTACTTATAAGGTTCCTTAAAAAGAACTTAAAGGAAGACATAGGTGTTAGTATCGAGCAGGAAATAAACTCTTAATAGCGGGTTCATTAAGGGATAATTTTATTATACAGCTCGGAGGAAATAGAGGTAAGTTAATTAAATGATCATCAACTAATATAGTGAAACGAATAATTGAAAGAGGCATAAAAATTAGAATTTATCTAGGTAGGGTCGAAGTAGTAATCAATCAGCTAATCGACATTGGTTTATAGCCAACAGGGTTATGGTTTCGCCAGATCAACAAGACTTTGCATACGACAAAGGTCAAGTTGACCCCATAGTGCGCAAACAGAATGCCAAGCTTACGCAAGTGATACAGAACTTCTTCGTCAAAGTGGCACAGTTAGTGCTAGTTTCACGAACGCAGAATGAGTATCAAGCGAGGAAAGAGCAAGCGGTAATGTTTGATGAAATGGAAGGGATTGGGGGAGGAGTGGCTGCCAAGATGAATAAATGGTTCAACTTGTTCACTAGCAGCGAAGACACACCTAAAGAGGACTTGAAGCTATGGAGGAACTGTTCTGACTTGAGCCAAGTATCGCCGATGATTATAGAGACCTTTTTGGACTTTGGAATGTTGTCTACGCATCAAACATTAGTGTTGAATGACAATAATGGCAACCCTTGGTCTGTCGCCAAAGGAGGCTCAAAGAAACAACAAGTTGTACTAGAAAGATGGCTTATTGAATTTGATGATAGTTCAGTCTCGGGATCCTTGGTAGACGAGCTTCCACTTATCTACAAGCAAATGATTATCTTAATCCGAAGTCTTTATGGGTTCTCAAGACTCCTTCCAGCATTCTATCTCAAGAAGGACCTAAATATATCAAATGTGCATGATACGAGTTTGCGCATGGGCTTTAATGTACTTGACGGGAAACAGCCCATCTCTTCGAAAGGACGCATAGGTCTTTCTAAGCCTATTATTCTGCATAGATTACTCACAAAGGAATCACATGTTACCCACAAAGGGTTTCTGCCTATAAAGACAACGATGGGCACCTTGAAAGTTTCTGTTGCTTATAGAGATCACACTAAGTTTTTTATAAGCGATAATGAAGAGATTTTATCTACACACTTTATGCATCTTGATAGTGGCAAAAATGGGACTGAGTCGGAAGTACAGCTTGATAGCGAGTCAAAGCGCCGTAGCATTTCTGGTCAAGTTCGTGAGCCTCAAGAAGGTGCGAGCTTAGACTTGCAGCATGAGTCTGATAAAGAGGCTGATAAGACTCTTGAGAAAAAAAAGGATAACTTAAATGGTACAATGAGAAATTCTCTTTCACCCTCACCTTCAACTTCTGATATGCAGACTCCCAGTGTATCTCCCCCAAGTAAAAAACCAATTAGCATTGCCCAATCTGGTTCGCTGAGGCCTCCCATTAACCCTTTCAAAATTGGTTCTATTGGGAATTCGTCGCCGACTTTTCTGGGTGCCAATCCTAGTAACAGTTATTCTTTGGAAAGAAGGATTTCTATCACAAACAACAAGTCGGCGTCAAACGCCTCTTTAGCTGCTATGCTAAGAAACTCGAGGGGAAGTCATTCGTCCAATAATACCCCTTCAAATTTACCCATCGCTACTAATACTTCCAGCAACCAATATGTGATGTCTGTTCCCAGATCTATGTCCTCGCATGGATCAGTTCCTCATGATCACGAAAATGTGAGTCAGGACTACATGGCTAGTACTCCCAAGTTTTCGTCCTCCTTCGGTTCAAGAGCCAGTCGTAGATATTCCAATGCAAGCGTAACTAGAGTCGGCACCGTTGGAAACACTAATGAGGGTAACTCGATTCTAAGGGGTGGAAGTTTTCTGCCAAATTCGGAAACTCCAGTTAGTGGTTTGTACATCGATGATGATATTACCGACTTCGTGAAAATGATAGATAGCAAAAACGATCTCAGATTATCTAGTTATAATTCGGCTGGGGATTCTAGGGCGGCTGAGAAATACTCTCTGAGTGCACAAGTTGATGCTTTGAACAGGTTCCAGTCGCTTAAGAGCCAACACCAACACTTGAGTGACAGTGTAAGTGCCAGCTTGATCTTACATCAAAACCAATTTGGAGGAAGCCGTCAATCAAGTCGAAAGTCTTCGCATTCTATTTATTCTCCTGTGTCGTCTTTTCGTTCTGGTTCCGCTAACAACTCACCTGGTATCAATTCTCGCTTAAAAGAATCTAATGCTGAATTCAATGACAAGCCTTCCCATATGCAGCTTGTCCATCAGCCCCAGCAGTCAACTTCTACTAGCAAAATTGCGGACATGCCACACGACGGCTATTTAAAGAGCGACACCTCTAGTAGATTTGTGTCTTCTCCGGTTATTTCTACAACACCAATTCACGCTGTCACGAAGAGAACCCCGGAGGTGTCCTCCTCGAACAGCAGATTTGCTACAGCTTCTTCAAGCGGTGTAAATAAGAAGCAAATTCACTATGAAAACGTATTTGACAAAGATGATAACGAGGAAGATTTCTTTAATTCAAAAATTGAAAAATCCAAGAAGCATAGTGGCTCTGGAAAGAGATCATCTGGTAACCAAAACAGCTTGGATAATGATGATGACGAAGATTTACTTTTCACAATGAGTGATATGAATCTTGCTAAACATTAAATAGTATTTTATTATTCTTTTTTAGCTTGCAATAGACGCCGAATTGTGTTAGGATCCATCTCGTTATTACAATTAACTTAAAAGTGCTTGTTTATCAGTATATACATCGAGATTAAAGGGGAAGCTTTTACTCCTACAGTCCCTCTTTTTTTTTTTTTTTTTTTTTTTTTTTCATTCCTCAAGATTTGTAACTACCCTATTTGTTTTCCTGGCATTTATAGACTGTAACTCACATAAATGGACACGGTAGGAAACAAATCATTCAAGAAACAATGTCAAGTCCCCACGGATACTTATAAAGTTTTAAGGGATGTTTGTGAGGTTTTCACATCGTGCGTAGACTATAACTCGTTCCCTAACATATACTTCACCGAGGTACAAGTATCTCATCGTTTTTGGTGTGCATATAAAAACACATATTGCTTATTTTTTCTCTCTTGATAGTAGCTTCGAGTGGTGCTAGATGGGAATGACGAAAGCTAAGCATGAAGGTTTTCTTGAAGGGTCCTGTATCTAAGACAAGGAACTTTGCACCATATGGCAGCACAGTAAGAAAGTTCCTGGGCACAAGAATATTGAGTTCTAGGTTGCCTATCGAAGAGTATGACAATGCCATCAAAGATAAGAAACTTCGAGACGATCCTTATCAGCGCACAGTAATTAGTAGTTTATCTGATTTCCATGTTACCTTGCAGAAATATCATCCACCAGATACGAGACAGTTAGGTACTACTAAGTTAAAGCAAGGATTTGGTAAAGCGGTGAAAAGTGTGTCTCGCTATGTTCCTTTTCTAGGGGACAAAAAAAAGCTGGATGCACTTCCACCGGAAAATAGTGTCAAAGGTATTTACCTTTATGGAGATGTAGGTTGCGGGAAAACTATGTTGATGGACCTTTTTTACAAGACAATACCAGAACACTTGTCAAAAAGAAGATTGCACTTCCACCAGTTTATGCAGCATCTTCACAAGCGAATGCATGAATTGAAGCTCAAACACGCAAACAAGGATATGGATGTCCTTCCTTTTCTAGCGAAAGAAATAACCCATCAGGCGACCGTTCTCTGCTTTGATGAGTTTCAAGTCACTGACGTAGCTGACGCAATGCTTTTGAGAAGATTTCTCCTGCTTACCATGAGTCCTGACTACGGTATTATACTATTTGCTACTTCCAATAGAGCCCCGGATGATTTATATTTGAATGGAATCCAGAGAGTGCTTTTCATTCCCTGTATTCAGCTTATAAAAAGACAGTCCAAAGTTATTTATTTAAACTCTCCTACAGACTACCGCAAGATCGCCAAACCAACTTCTCCCGTGTACTACTTCCCAAAACCCGGTGTCAAGTATACATCTAAAGCCAATAAGAAAAGCTGCAGGATACACGAACAAGAGTGGTTTGAATACTTCAATAGTCGCAATGTAAATCAAAAGGTGGAAACAAACCGCATCGTCAAGGTTTGGGGAAGAAATCTTGTCGTACCTAAATCCTGTTATCCCTGTGTGGCTCAGTTTACTTTTCACGAGCTCTGCGGTAAGCCTTTGGCCGCTGGTGATTATCTCACCTTAGCTCACTCCTTCCAGTCTTTTGTTGTCACTGACATTCCTTACTTAACAACCAATGTTAGAGATCAAGTGAGAAGGTTCATTACCTTCCTAGATGCCATCTACGATTCTAGAGGTAAAATAGCTGCTACTGCCGCCGCTCCTTTCGAGGACTTATTTGTGGAGCCCGAAAATTTGAAGGACAACTACCTGGCTTTTGCCGAGATTTCGACCGATGTCGATTCCTTTGAGCATGATGATTTGGTCGTTAAACATGGTTATAACAAGAAAATCGCAAAAACTGCCTCCATGTTCGCCAGTGACGAAGAAAGATTTGCTTTCGCAAGAACCCTTTCTAGATTGGCTCAAATGAGCACTTCCGAATGGGTCCAATATCAGTACGAGCCTCCGCTCTCTCAGCCCCTTAAATAAAATTAGGTGTACCTGCATATAAACATCCATAGAATCTTTTTTTAAGTTGCTCGACTCTTAAAAATAAATAATGATCATTTTTATGTTTTCCATATTTGAAAAAACTTGAGATTTAAAGACGATTAGAGACAAAGGGACTAACATATTGCTGTGTAATTTGCTTTTGCCTTAGTGAGTTGACTTTAAACAGGATTTCAGTCGCTATTTATTCATTCGCTTTTTTGGGCTAAAGTTAGAAATAAACTGTATTATTTTTCATAAGCGCCCTACATTTGTTAGAAGATAGGAAAAGTTGTCTAAGTTGAAACTATCCCGTAGAAATGGTAGGAATGACGAATTCCGCGAAGGTGGGCGGCAATGACAACTACTATGAGATTGCCTTAAAGGAGAGTACCTTTGGTCACAAGAACAAGGGGAGACTGCAAGTTCCGTACTCGGCAAGACGAGTGGGTTTGATGAACTCCTCATTACATCTGCCGAAGGAGGTGAAGGGGCCGGGATTTCAATATTTTCAAAGAATGCATAGCTTTTCTAACACGGGTCCTTTCTATCTGAAACATGTTCCTCGAAATTCTAAAAGCTCGGACTTGGATGCGAACCACAATATGTCAGATGACTCTTCTCTGTTGGATTCAGCAAACAGCGAAGTGCCACATTCTTGTTCTAGTTCTTTGAGTGCCCACTCTACGAATTCTTGGAAGGTTTCACTGAAATCGAGTGGCTCGACTCAGGGAAATGGTGGTACTAGCTCAAAGAATTCCAACAGTGAAGAAAAAAGTGATGAGAAGGCCATGGGGGAGCAACTGAGCCTTGGAGATAGTGAGAATACTATCGCTGGTTCTACTGATCTGGTGAATGTTTCGCATTCGACATTGACGTTGAAGAAACAGAATAATTATTCAGCAGCAAGCCTTTCACAAAAAGTACCAACATCAGGTCAGCGCTATCGACCTTCGCTAAAAGCGTCATCGACTTCGAATATTCCTACATCCACATTGCTGTTAGGCTCGAATATGCGAGGGTCTACTACGGATTTGTCGAAGCCTACGTATCGCGAGAAACCAAAGAATTTAAAAGAAAGAAGACAGTTGTCCAAAAAAATGTATGATGACAACGAGGGAGATGATCTGATAACAGCAGATGATTTGGGACTTTTTTTCAATGTTCCAACATTAAAAAGTACTTCAGGATTGTATTTGCATGAAAATGTTTCTGGCCGTCTGGAACCTTCTTATCCGGTTTATGATAGATCGCATCGAAGCAACAATTCCAGTACAACTCTTCCAAGTTTAATGGAAGAGGTTCCTCGAAATGGGAGGTCGGATTTATCGCCTGTCAGCGAGACTGATGATATTAAAGGGGATTCTATTACAGAAGGAGACTATACTTTTTCTATGGATAGCACTGATAATGATATATCCCAAAAAATCTCTGAAATGTACAATCAACAGTGTGTTTCGAATTCTAGACTTGCAAGGTTGTCTAGGGATCAGGAGGTGAAATCTAAATTACCGAACTTCATTAAAACTCAGTCTTCGCTTGAAGATCTTCATTTAATATCTCCGGAAAAGATAAGCCTTGTTGATCAAACGCGTCCAATCCATTTGCCTCCGAAGGATGAAGCGGATAAAGCTAAACATAACAAAGAAGTCCAAAAAGTATTAAATAACTTTGAAGCCAATAGAAAACATACAAATGAAGCCCGCAATAAAATGAAGAAGACACAGTACTTCAATCAACAAGCATGGAGTCAATTGATGGCGATGGATGTGAATCATTTTAATAAGAAGATAAATAAAGACAGACAATATTTAAGGTCTTTAGCGTGGGATTCTATCTGTCCTGAACTGGTAGCATATGATTACTTTTTCAGAATCCTTTCTCGTGATGATAATGTCGTTGCTGTAATAAAAGGCACTTTTAAGAGATCTGATAACAAATTGCGAAATCTATCTCACTTGATAAAATCAAGCAAGGATATTGAATTCGGCCGAGTAATAGATTCCTCTATAGAAAGTCCTTTTTTTCAGTCAATATTCAAGGAGTTTCAGGACAATGAAAAAGTTAGCATCGATAAGGAGAAGTTTAAAAATGATTTTAGGGAGTTGCTATACATAATGTCTTTAAGTGATGATGGATTTACTAAATTAGATGAATTATTTTTGATTCCATTTTTATTGGTTCTCTTTTGGAATCAGTGCTCCCTTGAAGAGATTTTTTTGATTATAGAGCTTCTCAAGCATCGAGTCTTTGACCAGACTTTTACCAAAGAATTTAACAAGGCTTTGTCTGGGTGGTCTAATAGTAAAAATTTTGGTAAGTCTTCTCTACAAAAATTCTTGCATAATTTTAATAATTTAGAGGAATTCAGAGACTTGAATACTAATATTTTCTTTGAAATATTAGTGAAGTTAAATGATAAGACTTCATTGAGCTTGTCAGCCCCTTCTACTCCTGTTGTTCCTCAATCAGCACAGTTTGCTCCTTTGAACCCAACTCCTACACCTGAGGTGAAAGAATCTCAAGAATCTTTTAAAAAAATACAGACTGCTGGTATTGCAAGTATGTCTGGTTCAACTACGCTACAAATAGGTCTCAAGCTTCTACAGTTGGTTGTGACTTATACGCTATCAAAATCGGGTCTCAAATACAATCTAAATCTTTTACAAAGTTTCCTCGTCGTTATATTCAAATATTATCATATTAATTGGAATGATTGGAATGAATTGCTAAATTCAGAAAAATCCATTAAGCTTAATAATTCCTCCGATTCGGCTTCTAATTTGGAGGTATTCGTTGACAAATGGAAGGACGTTTTTTATAATTTCTAAATGGTTAAAGATAGACAATACAAATGTAAGGGGTGATTAAATAAAAAAAGTATGTTACGTAAGGTACAATCTGTTACTGGTTTAATTGCGTTTAATTCATATCTAAGTCTATAGCATCTGGATTAGAAGTTGTAGAATCAATCGTAGCATTTGTCTCATTATGAGTATTTTCTGTAGACTTGACGAAGCTGATAATGTTTTCTGTGCTTTGGTTTGTTAGTGTTTCCTTATCTCTCTCTATTTTATCTTTTTTAAATTGAAGTAAATCTCTGATAGTATATTCGTTTCCAAAACGCAGTTCGACATCTTCCCATTTTGCCCATAAAGTTTTAAGAATCGGGTCATCAGTCCTACATAAAGAACAAACAAATTTGAACAAGGCTCGTGTTCTATTGAGTTCCTTATGCGCCAATTCGAAATCAATAAAAAGACTGGTCAATTGGATTATAGATGACAATAAAAGCTGATTATCACGCAAGGACGCTTCATAAATTTCTCGCGATTCTGCAGGATTATTCAATTTGTTGATTTTATTGATTAAAGCAAGGTACAAATCAAACTTATCGACTCTGAGTTGATTCTTTGTTTCGTCCAGTCCCTCCAGAATAGCAGCAGCCATCTTTTTAAGACCATTTCGCAACACTGAGATTGACTTTGTTAAGTAACCTTTATCAAACTCGAATTGTGAGTAGAGTAGTAAAACTGGTTTGGAAAGGCCGGCGGGGCATTCATCACCGCCATCCAAGGAATTCCCATACAAACAACTCTCAAAAGATTCCCTTATGCTCTCAATATCAACATTAGCCTCAATGAGCTTCGAAAGAAATATATTCCATATCTCAAATTTCACTTTGGAATCTTTGAAATATTTCAATCCTTTCGCATAAACAGCAAGCGCCTCTTTTTCACTGCGCCAGCCTTCCATAAATTCTGCGTAATTGACTAGCATCAAAGGAGACGCTAATTTCCATTCCATTGCCTTTTCATACGCTTGTGAGACTTTTTCTATCTCATTTGTCTGCGCTGCATTGTCAATGATAGATTCAAGCAAATCCAAGTAATAAGACCAAAGTTTTGTCGATTTGTATACTCTCTGAAAGATAGAAGTATTCGTATCGAAATAGTCTATCCCTCTTGGGTCATGCATGCAGACTTCTTCTACTATCTCAATGGCCTTCTTAATATTTGCATGTTTCACAAAAAGCTGACTCCATGCAATATAGAGACTGGCCAAGTCCTCAGGGGATTGAAATTGAGACTTGACTGACTTAGATAAAATAAAATCAGCAGTTCGAACATCTTTCTGGGATGCGTATATATCAGAGTAAGTAATCCAAAGGTTGACTAAAGTATTTTCAGGTTTTCCAGAAATTGAGTGAGCTTTTAGTGGATTAACCCTTACCAATGCCGAGGCATAAGTGGTCAATACCTGTGCAATATTATTTTGGTCCCAAAATAATTTTATTCTGTTAAACCATTCATCCAAATTGTTTACGTCTTGTCTTAAAAGAGTTGAATTCAAGAGAAAAGGTCTTTGATCCATTAAATCCTCAAACAATGACATTCTCATCTCAAGTTCGACAATCAAATCAGCATTTTTAACATGCAGTTCTAGTTCACTGTTCAATTCATCAAGCCATGCTTCTTCAAATTCTGCCATCGTATCATAAATTCTAGTGAAATCTTGTACCGTAACGCATTCCTTCAAACCTTTGTCATAAAAATAATGTGCTCTGTGTTTTTGCCCCCGATGGCAAAAATATTTGGCGACGCTGGTAATAAAATAGCCCATCTGGTCCGGAAATCTCTTCATTCCTTCGCTTATTGTAGTCTCTAAAAAGTTGTCTACACCTTTCAAGTCAAATCCGTATTTTTGCTCACCTAAGTGCTCGATAACACCGTCTATAAAATCTTTCCATACTGCAATCTGAGAAATCGGAAGCCCCAAATATCTTTCCGGATGTACTACTACTTTTTCGAATAATTTTGAAGCTTCACTAAAACAACCAAATTCTAGAAGTCTCCTAATCACTTTGTCAATGGTAAGACTGTCTCCGCTGTTAGCCACGTTTACATCTATTCCTGCTAAACTTTCTTCTGAGGCAAACTGTAAATACTTGCCGTATATCTCCGCCCCAGTTCGTCCACCTACGAGATCGGCAAACCTGATATAATGGGGCCATATTAAATGGTGTTGAGTAATCGGCAAGCATAATAGACTTTCTGTAAATGTATTCTTTATATCAGATGTGTTCTTGATGTAATTATCCACCAAGAAACCGAGATATCGCTCCCATAGCACCGGTGCCTTGTAAAGCATCTTCAAGGCTCTTCTGAAGAGCTTGTTGACATACATGTAGCTTCTCGAGTCTCTAGTAAGATCCACCCCCTCTACTTCCCCTACAATTAATTCAATATACATTATCCACATCTTGTAGGATCTTGGAAACTGTCTCACCGCCCTCTCAAGAATGAAAACCTTATTGTGAAAAGTACATGATGGCTGCGAGCTTTTTTGTCTATAATAGTACGACCAGCTGGAAAAGTTGTCTGGGTCTTTACTTAGTGCTTCCTCATAGGGAATATCTTCATCGTCAACTAACTGCTCGATAGTCCAACTCTCATGTGGCATTGAAGTCCTCTAATCTGTACTGAAGGGTCTTAGTAGACCTTCTGTTGAAGTCAACTGTAGGTAATGATTGGTCACGTGCTATCTCAGAAAGCTGAAAAAACACCCCCTAGAGAATAACGTCCTTCCATCGAGTAGTTCTAGTGTAGTCAGCTAACAAAGTAGTAATGTCGGGAGCAGGTAGCCGGGAGCAAGTGTTTCCTACACGGATGACGCTAGGATTGATGAAAGGAAAATTGAAAGGAGCACAACAAGGACACTCACTATTGAAGAGAAAATCAGAAGCATTGACTAAACGTTTTCGAGACATTACCCATCGCATATATGATGCTAAGACTAAAATGGGCCGTGTAATGCAAACAGCAGCTTTTTCATTGGCAGAAGTGCAATATGCTACGGGAGCAAATGTTTCTTACGAGGTGCAGGAGTCGGTCAACAAGGCAAGAATTCAGGTCAAATCAAGGCAGGAAAACGTATCAGGAGTATTTTTGCCTTCTTTCGAAAGCGACATCAACGAGGATATCAACGATTTCAAAATGACTGGTCTTGGAAGAGGGGGGCAACAGGTTCAAAAGGCTAAATTAGTGTACACGAAAACTGTGGAAACGTTGATCGAGTTAGCCTCATTACAGACTGCATTTCTCATCTTGGATGAAGTGATCAAGGTTACTAATAGAAGAGTCAATGCCATTGAGCATGTCATCATTCCTCGAACCGAGAATACTATCGCCTATATCAACTCAGAGCTAGATGAGATGGACAGAGAAGAATTTTACCGATTAAAAAAGGTCCAAGAGAAGAAACAGAATGCGTCGGCCGAGGAGACAGAGAAAATGGTGTCGGAACCAAGGTCTGCTTCGCAAGTCAAGCACGGAAATCACGCAACCGAGCAGCCTGGTCCGGCTGCTCCTGAGACGGAAGACGCTCTTGAGAGGACTGAAGACGACGTGATATTTTAATTGAAGTACATGTGTTCATTTTCTCTGTTCTATCTTGCTCGACTCTTGTCTCTTTTGACGGATACCTTTTTGCAAGAATCTTTTTCTTGTTTAATCACTAATCGATTCCTTTACGTGATTCTTTTAAATCAATTATCTGAAAGAAGCGCCCATTGTATGCTATATAACTTATTTTTACTGTCCTGAGGTGGTGTTTCTTTTCTTTAGACGGGATCTCTTCTAGTATGTTTAAAAGTACATTTTCAAATGTTGGTTTTGTGTCCCTTAATTTTCTCGGCAATAATTTCTTTCAATTGATGCAAAAATTTTTCGGAGGTTTTTTTTTTTTTTTTTTTTTTTTTTTTTTTTTTTTTTTTTTTTTTTTTTTTTTTTTTTTTTTTTTTTTTTTTTTTTTTTTTTTTTGCTCTTCTGTCCGGTCCACTATCAACCGCACAGCATCACGATATAATAATAGCCATCCTTATAAGAACAGTTCGATTTAACCAAAGTCAAATAAGGAGTATTTTAAGTACAAGGAAGGGAAAATGTCGAATGCTTCATTAAAATGGTTGACCCAATTGGATACTACGAAGACACCTGATAAGGTGTTGCGTCGTAGTTCAATTATCGGAACAATTGGACCAAAGACCAACAACGCAGAGGTGATGGTAAAATTAAGAAAAGCCGGATTAAATATCGTTAGGATGAATTTCTCACATG
This sequence comes from [Candida] glucosophila, assembly GCA_030572315.1. Classification (NCBI taxonomy): domain Eukaryota; kingdom Fungi; phylum Ascomycota; class Pichiomycetes; order Serinales; family Debaryomycetaceae; species [Candida] glucosophila. The sequence goes on along the minus strand of JAJLZR010000035.1, from coordinate 37,865 downwards.
GGGAGTACTCCTACCATAAATCAGTTATTGAAAATGCGAGGCGCTCGGAGGAAATTTATAAAGGAAGACCTTTGGCGATTGCATTGGACACCAAGGGACCGGAGATTAGGACAGGTGTAACCGCAAACGGAGTGGATTACACAATTCCTGCTAACCACGAAATGATATTAACTACCGATGACAGCTATTCTGACAAATGTGATGACAAAATCATGTACATCGACTACAAGAACATTACGAAGGTGATCGACGTGGGTAAAGTTGTTTATGTAGATGACGGTGTTCTTTCTTTCGAAGTTTTGGAGGTCGTTGATGATAAGACCTTGAAAGTCAAATCAGTTAATGCTGGTAAAATCAGTTCACGTAAGGGAGTAAACTTGCCTGGTACTGATGTAGACTTGCCAGCAATGTCACCTAAAGACGTTAGTGATATCAAGTTTGGTATAGAAAATGGAGTTCACATGATTTTTGCCTCTTTCATTAGGTCCGGAGATGATATTAGAGAAATCCGTTCCTTATTGGGAGAGAGAGGCCATGACATCCAAATCATAGCCAAGATTGAAAATGAGCAAGGTGTTAAAAACTTTGACGACATTTTAGAAGAAACTGATGGTATCATGGTTGCCAGAGGTGACTTGGGAATTGAGATTCCTGCCCCTCAAGTTTTTGTTGTTCAAAAGCAATTGATGGCCAAGTGTAATTTGGCTGGAAAACCCGTTATCTGTGCTACCCAGATGTTGGAGTCCATGACCTTTAACCCAAGGCCAACAAGGGCGGAAGTTTCCGATGTTGGTAACGCCGTCTTGGATGGTTCTGACTGTGTTATGTTGTCGGGTGAGACTGCCAAGGGTGCCTATCCTTTTGAGGCAGTTTCCATGATGCACCACACTGCTCTTATCGCTGAAAAGGCCATCTCCTACTTGCCATTACACAACGAAATTCGTAATATGACTGCGAAACCTACTTCTACTACCGAAACTTGTGCTATGGCCGCTGTTTCTGGTGCCTACGAGCACGACGGTAAGGCCATCATTGTTTTATCTACTTCCGGTACTACCTGCAGATTGGTATCTAAGTACAAGCCCAACATTCCTATCATGATGGTTACCAGAAGTGATAGAGCTGCAAGGTATAGTCACTTGTATAGAGGTGTCTATCCTTTCATTTATCCTAAGGGAAAGATTGACAATTGGCAAGAAGATGTCGAGAGTAGATTGAGATGGACCGTTTCTGAAGCAATAGAGTTAGGTATCATCAAAAAGGGTGATTCTATTGTGACAATTCAAGGATGGACAAGAGGCTCTGGTCATTCCAACACCATTAGAATAGTTCAAGCCTAATTAAATAATCTATATATACCTAATGTTTAATTGCTATGGCATTTGTTCTCATTAAGTGTTAAAATAAAAAGTAAGTGGAGGGCCCAAAAATTGCTGAAAATTTTATGTTTGTGGTACAATAAGTAGGATAAAATATATTTAAACTGTAGCATGAAAGAAGTATTGAAGGCTTTTAGGAGTCCTTTATTGACTGCTAGTTTGGCGCAGAAGACTTCTAGCTTGCCAAATTATTTCTTACGGCATTATTCCAAGAAGGAGAATGATAAGACTCATTTTGGGTATCGTACTGTAAAGGCTCAAGACAAGGCTAAACTTGTGGGAGGAGTATTTTCTTCAGTTGCATCAACTTATGACCTCATGAATGATTGTATGTCTCTTGGAATCCATAGATTATGGAAGCATTACTTTATCAATAGATTAGATGCAGGGATGAGACCAGGAACCAGCAGACCCTTGGATTTTTTAGACGTCGCTGGAGGGACTGGAGACATAGCTTTCGGTTTATTGGAGCACGCAGAGAAACTGCATCACGATAAGGAATCTACAATGACAATTGCTGATATTAATGGCGACATGTTGGCAGAAGGAGAGCGTCGGTTTCAGGAGACAAAGTGGAGCAACGAACCACACCGAGTGTCCTTTTTAGAGGAAAATGGTGAGCTATTGGAGAGCATCCCAGATAATTCTAAGGATGTGTATACCATTGCCTTTGGGATGAGGAATTTTACCGATATACAAGCGGGCCTTGAGACTGCCTACCGAGTGTTACGTCCTGGTGGAATATTTGCATGTCTTGAATTTTCTCACGTAGAAAATCCAGTACTTGATTACTTATACAAGTCTTACTCTTTTACAGTACTCCCCGTGATGGGTCAATTGATAGCCAATGACAGAGATTCTTATCAATATTTGGTAGAAAGCATTAGAAGATTCCCCGACCAAGAAGAATTCAGAAGCATGATTGAAGAAGCTGGTTTTTACGTACCAGATAAAGGGTATGAAAAGTTAACCTTTGGTGTTGTCTCCATCCATATAGGGGTGAAACTTTAGTCTTACAAAGAAACTAGACAACATTGATTATATTACATTGTTTATTCTACAGTTAAGGTAATATCTTTTTTAATGTTAGGACGATGTCTTCAGTTATTTTTAATCCTTTGATAAATTTTGATGAAAAGGTTTGTTCGTTATCCATTGTAGAGTCCTCTTTGGAATAGGGAAAAATGCCTCCATTCACGATCTTGAATCTCTCATGTATTTCGACTTTTTTGTCTTTATCTTTGATTATGCAACCAGTTACTGATATAATTAATGCATAGGGAACAGAACTTAGATCAATCTCATCAAACGAAACTTTAACATATGACTTGTCATCTTGGAAACTTTTTCTTCGTGCTGTTAAATCTGAAGTTGGATCACTTTCAGATAAAAAGCCTTGCAAGTCCATGCTACTGTCGCCTTCTATCAGGAAAGAAGCAGGTGCATTCTTAGTAGCATTAAGTGCCATCATTTCATCGTTGCTTAATCCATCAAAAAGCTGAAGTGCTTTTTTTAATTTATCATCAGCTTCTGAGGGTGCGTACTCAAACATACTACGTCTACGAGACGAAACCTTCTTTTTAGCCAGATCCTTCACACAAGAATAAAGAAGATTTTTTAATAGAAGAAAGCTCCTAACCATCGAAATTAACTTTGGTAATACACTTAACTGACTAAGAGTCATTTTGGTAACCGATACATACTTTTGAATTGCACTTTCACTTAAACACATGTTCGTATTTCGAATTGTCGAAGATTCGTACTCCTTGTCCTCCTTTAAGTTTTCAAATAACTCCAATTCTTTACTTGCTCCGAAATTGATTTCCCAATTTGATATAACAAGGAAGTCTAGAAGTTGCACAGGCAAGCATATTGGTTCATTAAATGTCAAACAAAAAGCGAGCGAAGATACACCTGAGATATCTTTGCTAAGCAAGCTATCTCCAATGCAAATGACTTGTAAGTTTTCATAATCCACATCATTACCAAGACACCAAACATCTTCGGAACCAAGGTAATTTTCCAGGTTATCATTCGGGGATGCATCCATGGTTAATAATGCTTCGTACGTCTTGAAATATTCGCTCATTTCTTTCAGTGCACCAAGTTCTCTTTCAACTAGCCTAAAGTCTCTCCAAAACTTTAGCAAAATTCCCACACGTCCCTCATTTTTATCGTTCAAATACACCCGTCCTAGATTCCCCTTGTAACCTTCTTCGAATTCCCATGACTCCTGAGTGCACCTAATGCCATTGATAAACTTGAGGAAACTGGCTATCTTATTAAGTTGGTAAAAATAGTTTTTTTCCGCAGTAGATAGTCTGTCCAAAATTGTCAAAAACTTCAAGTTATTTGGAAAATTGCCTAGTGTTGGCTCTCGCAAATTATAGTAGAGAATATTTTCTACACTGTCTTCTCTATCCAATTGACCTGTCTGTTCTATTGAATCTTTCTCTTTCGTGCCGTAAAAAATAATATTTTTTTCATCGGTATCTATTCCCTGGTCAACGTCCATTCCTTCTTCCTTATTCGTACTTTCCCCCGTTCCATCGTAGTTGGCCAACGACAATGTTACTTTTAGGATTTTATCTTCCTCGAGGAAGTCAATGTCAATCAAGATAAATGACCCTGCTATCGATAACCTTTTGAATGCCACTCCTTCATTGTTGAAACCATGAGGCACTACATGTGTATAAGCTTCTGGGTCAACGAAAGTATCTAGCCTCAATTGTCGTGCTAAGCCTTGGACCAATTCCAACAGCACACTAGCGTCTGACAAGTGCCCACAAATTTTATCCAAGCAGTAATCTATTATCTCAGTAAAGCTCGACATTTACTGCTTCATCGCTGCAAAAGCTATCAACTTGAAATCTTTGACTTTGAAAGCTGGTGAGTGCTTTTGGGAATTTTCAATGTCATCACGTGATATATTATTTGGAAAAGCCTTTTTGTCTTTAAATGAAATAAAGCAGGCTTGTACTAGTTAAATTAACATGAGCAGTGGCCTTCCAGCAGAGATTTTGGCTATCGTAGAGCCATTTATATTCCAATTGAAGAATCACCAATTGCAAGGTGCCAATGATATTGCGCTTGAGATGCTACATTTATTGATGAGGGTGATATCAGCAGCGAGATGGACGAATCCTATGGACCTAATAAGTCTCATTAGAAGAGTAGGAGTGGTTATAGTAGATTCACATCCAAAAGAGGTTGTTACAGGAAATATTGTAAGAAGAGTGCTTGCGCTTATAAGGGACGAAATAGTAACAGAACGAGGAGAAGACACCAATACAACCATGATGAACTCGATGTTCAGTTTGCTCAGCACTCATGACAACAGAGATATCAGTTATGAAAATACGGCAAAAGGAGATCTGAAGAAACAAAATAGTGACTTGAGGTCAATTATTATTCAAGGTATTCGAGACCTTATAGATGAGATATCCAATGTTAGTGATGGCTTAGAAAGCATGGCAGCAGATTTGATTCATGACAATGAGTTACTATTGACACCGACGCCAACTTCTGAAACAGTGTTGCAGATCTTGATAAAGGCAAGTTCTAAGAGAAAATTTACCGTCTTGGTGACAGAAAACTATCCAAATGATATTCGACATGCACATAAGTTTGCCAAAACACTTGCTGATAACGAAATTGAAACAATTTTAATACCGGACACAACTGTTTTTGCAGTTATGTCACGGATTGGTAAGGTGATAGTCGGTGCGAACACTTTTTTCGCTAATGGAGGCTGCATGTCGAACTCGGGTGTTGCTGGGGTAGTCGAATGTGCGAAAGAATTCAAGACCCCGGTGTTTGCCGTGGCAGGATTGTATCTATTGTCTCCGTTGTATCCCTTTGATAGGGAGGATCTCATTGAAGTAGGAAATTCGGGTAATGTATTGAAATTCGACGATTTTAAATTAATGAGTAATGTGGAAGTCGTTACTAATCCGCTTACGGACTATATTCCTCCAGAGCATATAGATCTTTACATCACCAACATTGGTGGGTTTTCTCCATCATTTATATACAGAATTGTCTTGGACAATTACGACTCGAAGGATAATAATCTTGAATAGAATGTACATAGCATTGGTGGTTTAGAAAGGAGCAATATTATTATGAGAGTCAGTTCTTTTCTTTTTTAATAAAAGCTTTCTCGAATTCTGAGACCATGGTGTCTTCCCTATAAGTGCTGACGGTAAATTCAGAATATAGAACGGTCCTTTTGATTTGTCGACCTCAGAAAGCAAATCTGAGGCTTTTTTCTCGTTTTCGTATATATATTCCATTGCATTAGCTTCTTTGACTGGCCCGTAATGATCTGTGAAAGCTGGCAGAACTTCTGCCGCTGAATTGACATAATCGTATTCCCAATCTGCGAAAGGTAAGTCAGGAAAAGAATCTGGATAATTATTAATTAGCTCTATCATCTGCTCGATAGCGTCAACTATCTTGTTATCTGAGGTGTACCCTTTGACTTCTTTCTGTGGTGTGTTGTTGCAGCAGTGCTTCTGTAAAGATTCCTCTATTGCGAGGTTACAGTTAGTATTAAAGGAATTTCCTGTACAACTCAAAAATCCAACAACGCTATCAAAAAGCGCTTTGTGTGTTCCTTCTTCTGTCTCTCCCCGAAGAATCTCATCAACGTCAATGTTACTAGCTGTCCAGCTTTCTTCACAAGTGACTAGTGAATCTTCCGACGAAGCCCTGCTAAATGCCAAGTTTGTTGTTTCCTCTGGTAACGCCTCTAAATACTTATCACCCCAAACTCTAGCAAAGAAAACTTTTAGTTTTTCTACTTGTAGACTTATTTTACCCATAATAGTACTTCCAGGCAACTAGATATCAACATAGTCCACAAATTACTGGCTGCGAAATTTTTTTTTTTTTTTTGTGTACCACATTCACTACAAAATATATTCCAACATATTTTATGCTGTATTATATTATGACCATTACATCATGCTATATAGAGAAGGCACCTGGCCTCCTTTAAAGAAACAGGATCACTAAGATGTTTATTCACTTTCCACATCTGCTTCAGAGGAGGACGCTACTTCAATTCTTGGTTTCTCTTTGCCATAACGTTGTCCATAGACCTCAATTTTTGGTAAAGTCAAAATAAGGGCATCATCTCTCATATCTGCTTTCAATGCTTGATCGTCCACTTCTTTTGCTAGTGTCACGGTCTCATCAGATGAACTCATAAAACTTGCTTGACTCGAACCTCCTTCACCACCATTACTACCACTTTGCTTCATTCTAGTTGTGATTTTCAAGAGCTTTGTTCTCTTGTCATAATTACAACTGAATTCCTTATTATTTATATCCTTATCATTGTAGTAGATGACATATCTATCTGGTTCCTCTTGCACATCAATTTTGCCTCTAAATCCACCTCCAAAAAAATCATCGTCATCACCAAAGAAGCCCTTGAAAAGATCGTGTCCACCGAACCCTCTGTCAAATCTTTTCATTAACTTGTCGTGTTCATCCATAAATCTATTTGGTTGTCTTTTTCCAACTCTAAAATCAGAGTTTCCGCCAAATCCCATATTGAAAGGGTCCATAAAATCATCCCCAGCCTCATCATCCCAGGGCATAAATCTTCCTAAAGACATTTTGAAGTTTTGATTACGCTTTCTTAATCAAGTTATAGTACAACTTATTAAAGCAAACTTACTATCAATGTTGCAATGCTCTTGCTGCTTATATAGTTCCTTTGTCTATACACGAAGTATGAACAATAGACTTTTTGTGAACTTTCTCGAAAAGTCATTTTTGTGTAATTTAATTACTGCGTAAACCCACTAGCATTTTTAGTGTAACTTCACGGTAAGCGTTGGTTGCAATCATCAAGCCTTGCTCGCAGTCAAGTATTGGTAGTAGTAATTCACGTTTCGTGTTTGGCGCTTCTTCATATAAATGAAAGCATGCTGAAATGTTCCGTAAATAGCTAATTTTTTAATAAATGACTCAAATCTCGATTGAAACTTGAAAAGATCTCGTTATGCTGGCTAAGTAGAAACAATTACTAACTATTCACATAAGTTGCGTCTATCTTTGCAACACTAGGACCTAAATGCAACATCATTTTCCGACGATATGCAGTAGGGTTTTGAGTCTGCAAAGGATTTCCCTCGAGATAGACTGTATCAAGCTCAGGAAGATGTCTCAATTCTCTCTCCACCTCAGCAAAGTTGGAAATTTGATTCGATGAACACCAAAAATCTGTAAGTTTTGTTAAGTGCTTGACATTTTCTAAGTGAAATATTCTGTTGGAGGTTACGTCTAATACTTTCAAATTGAGGTTATTGTCCAAATTTTCTATTTTTTCGATACCATTATGGGAAATATACAATTCTTCTAAGCTCACTAAATTTTCCAATCCCTCTAGCTTGGTGATCCTATTGGACTGAATAGATAATACTCGCAAGTTAGTGAGCCCTTGTAAGTTCTCGAGCTTGTGTATTTTGTTTTTTCCGAGCCATAATTCTTCAAGGCTTGGAATTCCACTAACACATTCATCGATATGTTCGATACGATTACCCCCTAATTCCAAGTTCTTCAAGGAAGAAAGACACTCCACATTCTTTATTTCCCTTATTTTATTTTGAACAAAGTATAAATTCTCTAATTTAGTCAAAGGTTCTAAGTTCTTGATGTTGCGGATCTTGTTGAAGGAGAGATCAAAAGACTTTAAGTTTTTGAGTTTGCCCACTTGGCTAGATATATGATTTATTCGGTTATCGTAGAAGTCCAATTCCTCCATAGTCTCTTCTGGAAGCGTACCGACCTCTGCTATCGACGTAATCAAATTCTGTCTTAGACAAAGAGACTCCAATTTCTGGAACTTCTGTAAATTCAACTCCTCCATTGAACTAATTCTCAAATGTACTAAGTCTAAGTAGGACGCATCTGAGTCGATATCGCTTGTCAAGTCAGTATCTGCGGCAATTTCCTCTTGGTGAGGATCTGGAATCACTAATGGATTGCTAGCAGGTGCATCTGTCTTTTGGTGTTCCACCCCACTATCATCTCCTTCACTCCCACTATGAAATTGCTGCCCATAGTCCTGTGGGTATCTTTCTGTGCCATCATTGCGATTATCCTGATCCATTTTGTTACCTTTCTCTTCTTCTTTTTTTACCTTAACTGTAATTAAGTTCCTTTGCGACTCGGATTTCAATGAAAAATGTTAAATGCTCCTACCCAGCATCCACTGAACCAGAAAAAAAAAAAAAACCTCCCCAGTTTAGTCTATAGACTCTCTAGCATTAAGGGTTACGTTCTCTATAATTACAGTAGAAAAAAAAGTTTTATACAAACAATGAATGAGAATAAACTACATTGTTGTGAGTAAATTGAGACATGCATTTCTTCCTAGTTACGAAGTACCCTAAAACACTTCATATATATATATATATATACATTGCGGAAATCAATTTAAGCTTACTGCAATTTAAGCATCTAAGCATTCTGTTCCTCTTTGTAAATATAGTCTACCGCCTCACCCACGGTTTTGATCTCATCAGAGACCTTATCAGGAATTTCCAAGTCGAACTCTTCTTCCAAGGCCACAAGGGCTTCGACAGTATCTAAAGAATCCAAGCCCAAGTCTTTCTGGAAAGAAGATTCTACGGAAATTTTAGAATCCTGCAAAGCAGCAACCGTCTTTAATGCCTCGAAAGCACGATTAGTCACTTCCTCCTTGGACAAAGGTGCAATAGCATAAAAGCGACATGGATTAAACAAGTTAGTCCTTAAAGGAAGTCTAAAGACTGGTGAACGGATGGTACGTAAAGGCAACCTCAACATAGTTAATAATCTTTAAATACTCAACACTCTTAAGCTAGTTGAAAATCCGCTACAATTAAAGTTTTCGAATTAGAAATCTTTCATTTAGTATTATGTAATCTATTACCGAATAAATAATAATAGGCCTGCTCTCGTGAGGCTACATAAAAGACCGTGTCGATATTAGGACCTCTTTTCGCCATTTTCTGTAGAAGAACGAGACGAATGGGTGGCAGAATCAGAGTGATGCAAACTTACTGAACGCCTAGTTAAAGAATAAGCCACCAACGAACTGGAATCAGAAATAACAGAATCTCTTGATCCATACCTCTCGAGACGGCTACTCAGTTGCAGACCATTAGCCATAACTTCAGGACCACTGTTTGCGAGCCCGAGATTTCTTATTTCCGTAGCAAAATTTGTCTCGAACATGGACACCAAAACTTTATGCGATTCCTCAAAGGATGGTGGAGAGAGTTCCTCGTGCAATTTCAAACAGCGACTTAATATTCTGGCCAAGTCATTTAATTGCTCTTCCAAGAGTGAATATTCAGATCTTTCCTCATCTGTTTTGTTTTCAAAGAACTTCCTATATAATCCGGCCCCTCCATTTACTGGAGAGTCGACGGTACCAAAAAGCTGACGGCTCAAGTCGCTAAAGAGATAGCTGCAGTCATCTTTGTTTCTTGTCTTTAAACGTAGCAATCTCTCAATCTGCAACAACTGGCTATTCTTGTCGTCCAATGTACGGATTGCATTATCCAAAGGTGACAATTTTATTACCTTTGTAGACTTTATTTCACTTCTGTTTAATAAAGCGGGAAATGAAGAACGAGTCTCATAGATTGTTTTTTCAGCCCATAAATCATACACAGAATTAGCACCTGGTAGTCTTTTTATCGAAACGAAATATCTTCTATCCCTGTTCCTCTCATACTGCTTGACACTTATTGAAGTTTTTGCAAAAGTTGATAGCTGCATTCGCGGTTTGACGGCAGCCACATTGAAATATTTACCAGTAAGATTTCCTGTCGACCTCTTGTCATCAGAAATAAACCTCGAACCCGGGTGCAATCGCTGAAGTCTCTCATAGAGTGATGTTATATGTTCAAAAGGCAACCCTTCATAGATGAACACCGTTCCTTTTATACCTGAAAATCCAGAACCCAACAAAGTCACCTTGAAATACGAAGGTTCCAATATTTCCGAGGATTCCAACTTAGTGTACAATTTACTAAGTTTATCATGAACATAGGCAAAACTTTTCATGTCATAAGTCCACTGGTGGTAAGCATTAAGCAATTCGTTGTACGTATCGACGGCTTTTTCAAGACAATTTCCTTTGAAGTAATTATCTGCAATAAATTTTTTTAATGTCACTTTTCTATCAAAGGCCAGTTGCTCAGGAAGACCAAGTTCCAGTCTTCTCGAAAGAATTTGTTCGTGGTCCCATTCCATAGAATCTGTCGCTAGTTCAAGAGTCAAGGCAGCTTGAACATATGCATGCTTCCTGACGTTTTGTTTATAGACATGAGAAACAAATGAGTAATATAGTTCTGGCATACCGGCATCCTTTAGGTATTCATTAATTGCAAACTTTTGGTATATCCTATCTTCCTCGAACTCTTTTGTGCGAGGTATATCATTGAATTGATCTAACACGTTCAAGAAACCTAACCAGTGATCAACCACCTTTTTCAATGTGTCGTCAATACTACCATTGTATTCCAATTTAGAAACGCGCTGGAGTTCTTTGATAAAAGACTTCCTGAGGTTTTTAAAAACTCTGGAATTAAAGTGCTCATGCTTTTCAAAAATTCCTGTAACACAGTCCCTATTTACGTAGTCAAGAGAAATTCCGCCTTCATTAACCATGAATATAATTGAACACAAGATGCGCGCTGATATCTTTATAGCGTAGGGGCTTTCTTGCAGCGCTAACTGAATTAACTTTTTAACAATTGTATAATCTCTCACAAGACTCTCATAAAAGGATATGTCATATTTCTTCGATGAGGTCCAGATATTCTCTAATAACTTTAATCCGCTATGATATATCTTACCACAGGAAATATTACAAGCTCTCTTAGATGTTACGGCCAATTCTTCGGTGGAAACTGGTTGAGAAATAATTATGTTTAAACCAGTCTTGAAGATCTTCTTGCTAAGCGACTCTTTGTCTTTTATAGCCTCGCTAACATGTGGTGAACTTATTAGGTGTTTGACAAATTCTAAGAGGCAGTAACAGCCTTCTAAGTAAGTGGCATTCAAAGTTAAGCATTTCATTTTTGGATAAAACTGCCCCTCAAGTATGATACTAATAGCATAGAATAAAACTCTTAAGTTTTTGCTCGAGAATACCTCCGAATAGACAGCATTAGAGCCTGACAAAGTCTTATTCGAAGGATCGAAAATCTTATAGCCAAGCATCTTGAAAAATTCCCGTCCGATGCGCGATATAAAGCAAACTAGAGACGACAATTCTATCATTTGTTCTACCATGACCTCCCCTTCTACATATATTTCACCAGGAATTCTTTCAAACGGATAATCCAGTTGAAACAAATACGTGAACTGTTTCTTTTTATGATTTAAGTGTAATAACTTCATATGGTTATCGTAAGCGATAATACCTTTGGTGAGCGAAGGTAATAGTGTCAACAATGAATGGCATGCGTTAAAGTGCTCTTCCTTTTCCGTACTAAAAATGCCTGTCCAAGTATATACGCAAACAGTATTAAGTATGGTACAGGTTATTCTAATACAAATATCATCCACAGTAAATTGTACCACTTTTGTTACCCACTTTAATGCGACTTCTTTCATAACAGCTCTCGTTTGAAAATGCTCTAACAACGACTTTCTATGAAACAAACGGTTAAGAATTATAAGCTGTGTTCTTAGTAACCTAGAAATATGCTGACCTTCATTTTCTTTGCCACTCTCGAAGCATCTCTCTCCCACAGCGTCAAGCACTTGCTTTAGCGCATGCATCAATAAGTTGTTTGTATAATTAGTACCATCATCAAAAAGGTAATCAAAGTTATCCAACAACACGACTTGATCTGTTAAAAGCTCTTGTGATTTGATCAACAAAAATTTCCGAACGGTAAAAAAAAGGTGTCCCATCTGGTACTCTAAATAGGGGTCACTACCGTCTTTACAATTGCTAGGTAGCGCTCTTATTCCATGTTTAACTAATATCGCCAACACTCGACATAAAGCTCGGGAAGTAGAGTCCCACTTGCTATCAGCTCGCGAAAAAATCTGAGCCAGTCTTTCTACTACCACTTCCAAAAAGTAGGGATAATCGCCAGAATTTAAAAGCAAGTCTTCAAGTAAGTAACTGTAATATTTCTTTCTGGAAAAGATAGTGTCGAATAAATGAACAACTGCGAAAAAGATTCTATCACGATAAACACGAGCACTGTTTGTCGTCACTTTAGGTGATAGACTATTAGTCATTGAGAATAAAGATTTCTGAACCCCCGTAAAATTCATTATAATTTGATTAGCATCTATTTCTCTAAAGTTGTCTAATGCCTCCAAAAGTGGCTCTTCTATAGATTGACCATTGAATAATTTTTCATGATTTTCTATAGTTTCTAACCAATTACTGTTTTTAAATCGTTGACCAGCATACAGTGCACCATATTCAACTTCTGCGAGAACACCACTTCCTCCTTGTTCTCTTATTACAAAAGATGCCTTCTTATCACCTGCTCCCTCAGGGTATTCTACTAGTTCACCTTTACCCTTGACATCAATGCCAACATACAACGAGAAAAAGAGCGTGACCTTTGAGTCCTTTGTATTCCCCAAATTCATACCGGTTATTTTTACTATCTCACCAACGCCTTCGTCAGGCAAAACGTTTACAAATCTATAGAATCTCGTGCTTGGACCATTAGAAGATCCACAGAACAAAAGATCCAGCGACTTGGACCCACGAACTTCTAAAGTCAACTCACTATCTTCGTCCAATGGTTTCCTTAGCTTTAGCGCTCCAATATTCAAACACATAAAGTCGACATCATTATTTAAAGGATTATAATGAAGAGGGCGAACAAAAGGCATTTGTTCGCTCCGGCGAAACGAGGCGCAATTATCAATCTCCCGCACAGTCATCAAGAAACTACGAACCAGATTGTTGATTGCAATCCCATCTGAGCACCCTTCCAAAATTCTATCCGCAAGATAGCCCCAGCCATCATTCATACTTCGACTAGTAAAAATGTGTTGCTTTTTGGGCATGTAGGAGCCAAACACTTTCGTATTAAAAACGTGGACATCATTACCTGTGAAAGAGTGGTTCATCTTAGTGAACACTCTAGTTATATCAGCAATACCGGCTACAAGGCCTCTTCGACTGGGGGATATACTCAGATCACTATATGGAAAGTCCATATCAAGAATTTCGTCGACACTTATTACAAAATATGTCCTGTTGTTTTCGATTTCCGCTTTCGGAATTTGATTGAATACGGCTCGGCCAAGACTACCCATATTCGACAGTTCATGAGACAAGTCAGTGTAAATACTGAAAGTTTCCGTCAACCTTTTCATCCTGTTGCGTATATATAAATTGACAACAAAGGAGCCTCGTTTATTAGTTTGCTCCTTCAACAAGCCCTCGAATGAATGTACAGAGATCACTAAGTTAATAAAACAATTGTGCAGAAGACGATCACCTATCTTCTCGTTTGGATAATGGAAATACGGGTTGATTTCATTCTTTATAGGAAAAGCAGGAGAATAGTTACAAATGACTTGTGAGTTTGCGACTTCTGTAGGATGATTCTCTCTTGATAACAAACTTCCTTCCCTATCACGAGCAAGAATTGTCTTATAGCCTCGAACATCAGAATCAAAGTTCTGCACTCCATAAGCCTCCGCATTGTATCGAGCATTTTTCGACAAAAGTTGCTTCGGAATTCGGTTCAATAAATAGGAAGCTGTTGCCTTGGCCTTCTCGCTTTCGAAGGATGTGAGTTGGTCTTCTACTAAAAAAAGCCTTATCTCATCCAATTGAGTGTATATCTGTGAGAATTCTTGAAATAACATGAACTCCCCAATGGAATACAAGGCGAAAGAATGTGACACCATAATCTCTAGTGTCTCCACAATCTCAGTAACCAAATCTGGCTTTGTCACTCCTCTTTTGGGTAAGCCAGGAAGCGGTCGACGGGCCTCCTCTTGTTCGTTATTGTCGGTCTCCGTCACATCCAAGTGCCCATGCAGATTAATTGAAATTTCATCAATTATGTCTATTACCGATAACGGAAAGACGTAGACTCCAATTCTTTCCTGTGGCATCTGATCGAAATCCACTAATGGTATAGTAAATTCATTAGGAAACGGCTCTGTTGACACATAACCACGAGCCCAATTATTATTTATTTCGAAAATCAAGACTTCCTCACCAGGATAAAAGTTTTTAGTTTCCACTTTATGAAAGTTTGGTATCTTACTGTACGGAACGAAAGCTTTATTAATAGTCCCTAGTAAGAAGCTCCGTGTTGGTGTCCAACCCATTTTCGTTTTGGTTTCAATGAAAAAAAAGAAGACTGTATTTATTGAACCAACTGCTTAGAAGCTAAAGGCAGCTCTTGATGCTCCACTTGGTATATTGGTAGTGTGTAGCCAATTGGTACAAAAATTTTCTATTACGTCGAGAATAACACAAAAACGCAGCTCTTACTTTTCCTAGAATAGAAATTACCTCGCTACTTCAAAACACCCTGGTTCAACACTAATACAGACAAGCATGATATAGACAAATACAATATACGATTCACGCAAACATTTTAAGCTAGCTTAGTGTCCACACCAAAATAGCTTAAAAAATTTGCGTCAGAAGCCTACTTGTGTAACGGCAACGACACTGTGTCCAGAGGTGCGAGCAAGCCCGTCAGTCCTCCGAACTATATCCCAAAAATAGATGTAACATATTAAAAGTCATCCATGATGACGTTTCAGCTGTTACACTGAAAAGAACAGATACTACACTTGATCTAAGCCAATAGGCAAAGAGATTTAAAGAAAAGAAAAAAAAAACGAACTAAGGGTAAGGCCAGGGTTCTTTTATAGTATTGATGTTTATCCGGGTAACCCCTTTCAGAATTGCCGAAGATTACAATTCACTTTTCTTTACTTGTCAAGGAGAAAGACACTTTGTTGGCAAGTATTGATGACACTAAAACGGGGAATTTTTTTTTTTTTTCATTCTTTCACTCTATGACTAGCGATAGTATCTTTATTTTTTTTTCTTATCCATTCTAGTAGGAACCAAATAGCCTTCTTATAGTTGTGTTTAATATACAAGCGACACTTCAAGACTTTGGTAGTTTTTTGCTTGACTTGTACTTTTTCACTTGGAGCTTCTTATTTGCTACTGTTTAATCAATATCGCTTGTAAGCACCTAAATCCTGTATGTAGGGAAACTGCCTTCCCTTTACCACGTTATCAGACCACGAGATAAAGCTACCAATATAAAATATAAAATAAAAGTCAATTGTTATAACAGTAATGAGTCTCTTCTTTACCTTTTATCCTTTCTTTTCTCGATGCTTTTGTCATAGGTATTCACGGGGGCGATTTCAAGTTGTTTAAACATGGTTTATTTCAGTCAATTTTCTCTTACAGTGATAAGAAGACAAGTTTTAGACGTAATTGCGATAGTTATGGGCATCTATGGGGAATTTCATGCCATTGACTCAACCTTGCACCGCTGTGAGTCTGTCAAGAAACAGTAAGCTAATATACGATCAGAGATATTTGCTCCTAAATTTTTGAACAGAAGACCTTTTAGAGAATACGGGGAATCAAAAAGAATTGTTATATTGGAAGAAATTCGCCAGCTAATTTTACATGATATAGAGACCAAATTAAATTTTAAGCCGAGTTGGAGTAAAGTCCTTAAAGATGTCAATGAATTGACCTGTGAGTTCGATCAAATAATAGAAACTTTTAGAACGAAGTATGTGAATCAATATGAAGGGAAACCCATTCAACTTATGAGTAACGTGGAGAGAATATTGCTCATTACAATGAGAACCATGGACACAGAGAAGGAATTTTACTATGACTATCTTGTTAATCCGGTGCCTTTCGAGTAGTCCTTGAATGATATGCATGTTCATACCAAAAGCATTGATGTTCCAAAAGAAGTTTAATTTCCTTCTTCCCTCTGCGTTATCTGGGATGCAAGTGCACATGCTCTATGTCCGTGCGTCTTCGGCTAATGACTGTTGATGAATAGGATGCTGAGACATTTCGAAAACATTCTTTTAAAAAAAAAAAAGAAATAATAGCTTTCAAGCTTCTATGCTCACAGACTATTCCTGTCTAATCTGCAAATATCATCTTTTTTTTTTTTAATAGCACTATTCACAGAAGGAGCTTCAAGAAAAGCAAATCAATCATACATTAGCCCCGGGCGATCTAGCATTGGAGAAGTAATCTATATAATTAGTTATGTAAAGATTAATACTATAAAGCATTAGCTGCCACAAATATTACAAATATTGCTTTGGGAAACACTAAACCAGGTCTTCATCTAATTCAATTATCTTCTCTGCTGCGTCCTGTTCACCATTTTCCCACTTTGTAGAATCATTGCCTGATGTTTCTATCAAATTTCCAGAAATTCTAGAAGTTTCTACGAAAAAAAAAAACTTTTCGTAATTACACGATTACTTACGTAATTTACCTCATTGAATTTTTTTTTTTTTTTTAATTATGTACCAGCATCAACTGCAGAAGCTCATCGCGATAGGTTTCGAATTTATTATATATATATTGAACACTTGATAAGAAAAAATTGAAAATTTTATTCAATTAAAAGGTTCTAAGATACAAGACCAATATATATAGTAAATTGAAATATGGCTGCCTCAAAACATAACTTTAGAGGAAAGAAGTATGGAAAGAAAAATGCAGTTGCTAAGCCTGCTAAAGGTGAAAGAAGAGGAAAGAGAAACTATAGAAACTATTATCACCAACAACCTTCTCAAATGGTGTATGTTGAAGAACCAGACAGTGAAATTGAATCAGAGAATGAAAACGATAATGCTAATGACGACTCGGTGTACGAATTCGATTTGCAAGGATCAGGTAGTGAATCAGAAGAGGAAACAGGCTCAGAGCAGGAAGATTATGATGATGCCGTGGATATGAATGATGAATTAGAAAATGATGCTGTTGAAGATTTGCGAAAATATGGACGTGTTCATGACTTAAACGACGAGTTGCTTGGTTACTATAATGACAAACCAGTGATTCTTGAACTTGAGTCAGAAGATGAAGAACCACAGCAATCGTTATACCTTGTTGACCCAGAATCAATGGATGACGACTCTCAAGACTCAGACAGCAGTAGTAGTACAGCCGATTTTGACTACTCTTCTGACGAAGAAAAGTTGAATGAACAGTTACGTCTCGAAAGTGTGAGACAAGCTATGGCAGAGGAGCTCGGAAGTGGCGATGAAATTAGTCTGTCCTCTTCAAGCTCTTCAGATTCCTTAGATTCCGAATCGGATGATGATGTTGAATACTTGGAAGTGGATTCTGATTTGGAGTCCAGCTCCAACAACGAAGCCAGCTCCGACAACGAATCGGAGGACTCGAGTTTATCTTCTTCTAGCTCTAATAATGAAGATGATACTAGTTCTTCTTCTGAGTCCTCTTCAAGTGAAGATAGCTCTGATTCTGACAATGAGATTGTTCTTTACAGGCGAAAGCTCGGTTTGCCTGACGCACCATTGGAGGAGCTGTCAGACTCGGAGAATGAGATGACTATAGATGGCGATTCTGATGCACAAGCGTTAGTGAACAGTGGAGAAGAGGACAACGTTAAGGTGATCGACTTGTCTGAAGATTTGGCAAATAGCACTGAGTGTGAAGTTGTCGAATTAAATGAAAATACGTACAAGTTAAATTTGCGATTACCTTCTATTGTGAAGGAAAGTTTGTTGATTGACTTTTTGAAAAACAGAAATGAATTGATCATCAAGGGCAAAATGAATATCGATACTGAGGACTCTGATGTTAGCGAAGATGATAACGAAAATGAAGCTATTGATGAAGGGAACGAATCAGACTCTTCAGTTTCTTCAGACTCGACATCAAGCTCTAGTTCTGATTCTGATTCTAGTGACTCTGAATCTAGCTCTAATTCTGACTCTAGTAGTTCGGACTCTTCCTCTAGTTCTCACAGCTCTTCAGAGTCATCGTCGGATACCAGTGGTTCTGAGAATTCCTCAAGTAGTTCGGACTCTGATTTGTCTGATACGGAAATTATTGAAGACACAGATCAATTTGCCAAAGATTCTAACAGCGACATTATGTTTGAAAAACACTTCACCTTCGACAAAGATATCAAATTTAAAGAGATCGAAGCAAAATTCTTGAGTAACGGTGAGTTAGAGTTGCTAATTCCTTATAAAAATGACCAAAAAACTTATTCAATACAAATTCATGACGCCAACTGAATGATGTGTTTTGGAGAGATGGTTTGCTTAGTTTATTTCGCCTAAAAAATAGAGAGAGTTTAGCGATTTTTGATTATATAGAAAAATATAATAGAGAAGTAACGATTGGTATGTTCCTTTCTCTAGTGTTATATGATAAATATATATTAACTATAACGTAGCAAGAAATAAATTAAATCTATTACATCCCGTAACCTAAAATGCAAGATGAGTAAGCTTGAAGTATTAATCATAAATTGTTCAGCTCCTTTGCTTCAACTTCCACTTCATCTGCATCTGCTTTTTTCTCAACTATCGCTGAGTCAGTAGATGATTCCTCATCATGGGTCACCTTAGAGCCCAATGCACCTATATCGAATCCCTTCGAATGAAGATAGTTGATGAATGTTTCATTTTCATTATCAAGGGAATTCTGGGTCACAGCAGGACAGACTACCAAAGCGAGAACAGTTGAAAAAATACAGAGAGCAGAAGAAACCTGAAAAGTAGCTTTCAAACCGTATTGTCTTTGAATAATCGGAAAAATATAGGTACCAACAAAAGCACCTATCTTACCCATTGCGGCTGCGATCCCATAGTATTCACCGCGAATACTAGTGGCACTTGTTTTCGAAGCAAGGGCGCCCATATTATCACCAGGACCAAACTCGCCCAAGCTTTGGAAAATCCCGAAGACCACAACGAATGCTGCAATATGTTTATTAAGTTGCTCCCAGCAGCCCCCGATAATAAAACCAATAATACCCTGAAATAATGTGCCAAACGCCACACAAATACGTGGACCAAAGTAATCGGCGCCCAAGGCTCCTAAAAATGCACCCGGTATATAAAATAAATTGAAAACAACATTCCAGCCAAATGTTTTGTACATATTTCCGTCAGGAACAACCGCTTCTAAGATTGTTGTAGAAAAAGTAGAAAAAGAATAAGTAGAAAAATCGTATACGAACCAAAGCGCAGAAATCGTCAATAGTCTAACCCAGTAGAATTTGATCACCAACCAATAAGGCACTTGTCTTGCATTTCTAAACCTGGTCTTCTGGTAGGAATCACTTTCTCCAATCTTCAACCTCATGAAAAACAATGAAATTGGAGGAATGGCACCAAGCCCTATCGACAATCTCCACACTGCAGTCAACCTATGAGTGGACGTATCGCGAAATATCCAGAGCAATACCAATGCGACGAAGGAGCTAACCACATACCCAACATCTATCATCGCATTAGTAAACCAACAGAAATATCTATTACGATGACCACTAGGTAATTGATTAGCAAATTCCGCTGCAATAACTGAAGATGTAGGGTATTCGGCGCCGATTCCAATACCAAGAAAAAAACGGAATACAGTAAGAGCCGTGAACATTCCATTAGCACTTCCGTGAGCACCCCAGGTTCCGCAGGCACAAAGTATTGTAAAAAGAATCAAAATAACGTTAGCGATCATCATACCTGTCTTTCTGGTTACATAGTCAGAAATAAACCCGAAGCCCAATTGGCCCACCACTGTACCAACGAAGACAAGGGCCGAGACATTGCTTATAGCAGGGGACTTGGAATATTTCTCCTTGTAGATTTTTTTCAAGCACGAATTCACAGGACTAATCGAATTGTTGATGTATCCTTCAGAGAACAATCCTGCTCCAGATACAAATGCAGGCCACAAGCTCTTAAACTTTACTGTTTTCACTTCATGGTCCTCTTCGTCCTTGTCGTCTTGCTTATCGTTATCAATTGTATGCAGGATCTCACTCTGCTTCTGTTCATTACCGTCTCTTTTTTTGTGTATCCTCAGTAGTGGTCCAAGAGCGACTTCCTCTTGGAATTTTCCAAGAAACATCTTACCGAATCCTTCAAAAGAAGCGGGAAAGTCTCTTGAGGCCATGCTTTCTAGTCTACTTTAGGTGTGTTATGTTAAGAACTCTTTCTTTTGCTTACGTCGATCTCTTACCTACCTGCTACCTTAAGAGCTTTATTTCTAGTATTTGTGATTTTTCGTGCTCTTTTTACCTATAGAGATAGAGTCTACCTATGGATTAACCTTTGACCAGAATTTTATCTAACTCACAAAAAATACTTTGAAATACACTGATAAATACCCAGTACTCTACTCTACTCTTTACTTCTGTGTTGTCCACTAATTTATAAGAGGAAATATAACAAAAAAGAGCGTAGCGAAAGTGACCACTTAAATAGGCTGCTGAGGATTTTTTTTTTTTTTTTTTAAAGCCTTGCACTGTATCTATTAATCTAACTAATTCTGAACTTTATCCCACGCATGCACGTACATCTTCATCCTAATTAAAGTCTTGTCCAATAGGCTCGTCGAGATACTTCGAGAAAAAAAAAAAGAATTGACAGTCTTTCCCTAAAGACTAAAACCTACAGCAACATAAGCAAGCGAACGATTGGACACCACGGGGTCTATTATGTCGGTGCACGACTAACTTTCAAAATGCTCCTATTTTTTTTTTGTGTCTATACTGCACCAAACACAAAAAGTGTCGAAGCTCACATGGGTAACGAGATTAGCATGTTTCTTTCACCTGGTAAAAGGGTCTGTAAAGCTTAAAAACTGGTTATGGCTATTTAAAGGCTTGATAGTATTACGTAGTACTTTCATACTTCGTACTGCTAATTTTTTTTTCCGTCGCAGTAAATATGTCCAAAACGCTTCTTCTCCTACTTGAAAAACGAATAATGGTCGCAGGTATACTCTCGTTTTAAAAAACACAAAACAAAAAAAGACGCAATCGGTGAATGCAATTGTCAACGTGGAAACTGAAAAAAAATTTTTATGATCGCTTGTATATATCCCTAGGGTAAAGTTTTTCGGGATGAACCATGTTCTTAAAGAAAAGAAATAATGAGTGGTTTGTGAAAAGATTGAAGAGAGTATCTCTATGTTTCAGGCAGAGTCCAACAATGTGGCTTGTGAAACAGCATCAACGGACTCTATTGTCTATTCTTGTAAATTTTTTATTCCCTCAAGCAAGTAACTGTACGTACGACGTTCGGAAAAACATAGGCGATTGTACTAGCCAGTAATAATGAAAGAACAGAAAAATCGGGAAAGGGGTTCCAGTTTGACGTGCAATTATGCTTTAGGCACAGAAACGCACGTCTTTACCGAGAGGTGCAATGAAAAAAAAAAAAAAAAAAAAACTGTAGATGACGAAAGGACACCATAGGCAAATGTTCCGGGAAACAACGCTTTCCACAAGACTATTATAGAAATGCATGATGTATTTTGTGTATATAGAAATACAAATGGACATCTACAAATACCCGACATACATATTACCCTAAAAGGTTCCAAAACATGCAAAGAAGTTAATCAGTCCACTTGGAAATAAAGAGAGAGCTGGGAATTATTGGTTAATGTAGTCGGAATGGGAGGATTCTTGTTTGAAACCTTTAAGAAGAAAGTATATTTGAGAGGTTTCTGTCCTCGCTAATTCATGTCAATCGCCTGTAGACCGTAGTTGGAAAAAAATAAAGGAGAAAGGTACTAGTACAAAGCATCATATAGAATCAACTGGATCTCCATTCTACAGCCCAAGAAACCTCTTCGCCTGCTTTGAAAGGAGCCACCTCGAGTTCGGAATTGCCGATAACTTCTGGGATGGTGTTAGTTCTTCTTACTAGAATGCAGGAATCATGACACTTGATATCTTGATCAGAAATACTATAAAAGCTCCTTCCAAATTCGGACACAAATTTTTTAAGGTTTGTAAGCTTGTCTTGGTTCTCAAATACTTCTGCTAAGTAGGATAAGACATGGGATTGAGTGTAAACTCCCGCAGATGCCCCTGTGTGCTTGGTTTTAGCAGAAATGGGATGAGGAGCGGAATCGGACCCGAAAAAGAAGTAGGGCTTGGCACTGGTAGCCGCTTCTACGAGTGCTTTCCTGTCCTGTGGAAGTTTTGGAACAGGTTTGCAAAAGTTAATGGAACTGCCAGCCCAATTCTGAACTGTGAGCGATAAATGATGAGCTGTTATGGTTCCTGCAACGGTAATGTCGTCACCTTCTTTGTATCCGGAATTTAGTTCCTCAATTGTGTCAATTGCAGCTTTAGTGGTACAATGTTCAAACACAATCTTTAATGCTGGAAAATCCTGGTGCAATTTCTTTAATGCAGGAAGAAATTTGCTCTCAGCATTAAGAACATCGATATCATCATCTCTCGATGGTGGCTTCTCCCCATGTAAATTTAATACTATGTTGTTCTTCTCCATGGTCTTAAAAATAGGATAGAAAGGGGTAAAGTCGTTAGGATCCACCCCTGCTTGGGAGTTGGTGGTAACGCCTGCTGGGTAGCATTTAACACCTCTAATGGATTTTGTTCTGGCAGCTTCTTCGATAAGATCTGGTGTGAGTTCCTTGCTCAAGTAGAATGTCATTAAGAATGTCACCTTGGGTGCCAAAGCTTCAAGCCTTTTCTTGTATTCAACCACTCTTTCGATAGTGGTGATTGGGGGGACCAAGTTCGGCATAATATAGGCAATTGAAATCCCTCCATCTCTCACTGCTGGTGTAACTAGTTCCATCATTTTGCCATCTCTAAGATGGACATGCATATCTGCAGTTACACCTAACTCTATTTCGTTCATCATGGTTCTTATTTCTACTTTGCGTTGTTATTTGACAATTTTTCAGAAAAATGAGATTTGGCACAAAAAGAAAAAAATTTATTACTTTGTAGGTCTAAGATATAATTTTCAACTGAATTAAAAAGTTCACTTTACTTTTGACTTACAAGATTATCTAGAGTAGTAGCCAAAACAACTTCTCGACATCTTTTTATGTTGTTTTACTATGCCAGATCCTCGTTGTATATTTTCTTGGTACAATACGTAGCATTTTCTAGAAGGACAGCCGAGTCCACAATAAACTGGAGAGACTCAGATAAATTATCTCGTAGACATTCAGTGAGACACCAAATACTACTAGGAGCAAAAATTTCGGATTCACTCTCTCTTCGAGAGGGCGTATGCAACCATATCGAAATGATAGAATACGAATTACTTTTTCTATAGGATACTCCACAGATAGGAACTATTTTTATCAGTTAGTAATGTCATGTTCTTGTTTGTGACTATTTTCTATTTTTTTACCTTTAGATTTTTTTCTTTTGGAAGGGGCAAAGTGAAACTTACGATGCATGTGTTGTGGTTTATAAAGAGCCCCATTGGTGACCACGTCGACGGTTTCCTTGAACATGTCATATTCGAACCCTGAAGGAACCATGAGCTCTAAAGTACAGCTTCCGATAAAGGCAGGAGACTTTCTTTTTGGGGCAGCAGTCGTCTTAAAGAAGTGGAACTTACTGGAATCAATTCCAATCATAGGCTTGAGGTACCTCAAGGCCAATTTTAAATCCAATTTGGTCTCGACCACTCTCTCCAAATTGAGTTCTTTCTGGTCTTGACCATTTCCTCTTTCGCACCATAATAGCCAATCATAGTACAAAGCGTAGTCTTTGTTAGGCCCTCTCAAGTTCCTCAATTGAAAATCAAAAACTATACATTGTGAATAATGGGGAAATCCTATTCTAGAGCAGGGTACATTACCCAAGTTTCTAACTTCTTTTTGTACGGCAGCCATATTTTGCTTTTGGAAGAAATTCTTTTCTTTGTTTTGCGCCTTCGAATCCTCACGATGATGCAAGCGGAAATAACGATTCAAATTATCTCTTATTCTCAATGGGGTCATTGAATGCCTCAAAGAGGCTTGTGATTTGGGTCTTTCTGTTTTCGTCTCACTCTGTGTATTAGTATTTCGCTCAATCTCTTCACTAGTCTTCCCTTCTTCTTTTGTTTGTTCTCCCATTTCTTCGGAAACCCTCTGCTCCTCCATCCAACCGCCATTTCTGTTGAAGTTTTCTACATCCTCGGAGTGTACATTAGTTTCACCCTCTGCTTCTTTTGCATCCTTTGGGCTTTCCGAAGCAGCTACCACCTTAATACTGTTAGCACTTCTTGGCTTTTGTTCCTTTGCATTGTCCCAGAACTCTGGCCCCAAATTGCATTCAAATCCCACGTCCCTCTGTTTTCTATGCATCCATCCTCTTTTCATTTTGTATTGAGATTTCTCCCCCATCTTGGTAACAACAATTGGCTTTGGGTACAATTTGTGCAATAGGTGCAAAAACTGTTTTTGCTTTTTTTCTACAAAAAAAAAAAAAAAAAAAAAAAAAAAGTTGCACATGCAGACTTTATATCTCTACGTTGATATCTAGTAAAAAATATGGGATCAGTCTTTTTACCACATCTTCATACGGGGTGGCATGTAGACCAAGCCATTCTATCAGAGGATGAGAGGTTGGTAATAATTAGATTTGGTAGAGACTACGAAAGAGAGTGTATGATAACAGATGAAGTGTTATTTAGTATTGCGGAAAAGGTGAAAAATTTTGCCACGATATACCTCTGTGACATCGATGAAGTCCCCGACTTTAATAATATGTACGAACTATATGACCCGTGTACGATCATGTTCTTTTACAGAAACAAGCACATGATGTGTGACTTTGGTACGGGAGATAACAACAAACTAAATTTCCTAATTACGGACAAGCAAGAGATGATTGACATAATAGAAACTATTTACAGAGGCGCCCACAAGGGTAAAGGGCTTGTGATTAGTCCAAAAGACTATAGCGCTTACCGTACTTATCGAGCCTAATAACTCAAATAACGGTCTACACCAAGACACATATAAACTTGAACCAGAAGCTGTATTTTTAGCATTTGTAAAATAATATATACTTCTCATACTACTTCCTCACTGATTATTCATTGTTTTGAGCGTAGAAAAAGTTTACACCCAACAATTTCAGATTAGGAGCCACCTTCTTTATCCAATCTCTTACACCAGAACTTGGAACGCCAGTCCCCCAATTAGGTCTGCCCTTAGGCTGCTCGCAAGTAGCAGAGGGGTCTTGCTTGAATAATAAAAACACATAACGGTGCTTACCGCTTTTTGGTGGAGGAGCAGGTCCAACGTAACTAAGAATTTCCTTGCCCTTTGAATAGTCCAAAACAGTGCTCAAGGAAGCTTCTAAGTCATTCTTCATCACATTCAGAGGCAAGTCGGAAACTATCCAATGGGCAAACTCCGACCACTTGTGGTCACTGTTAGAAGGTGCATCTGGATCTGTTAAAACGAGCAAGAACTTGTCTTCCTCTGAAATTTCCAATTGATTCTCTTGACCAGATGAATTGATTGTGAATTGGATCTTAGGGGCATGTTGTGTGCGTTCAACTTTTAAGGTATTCCCCAAAGCCACTTGTTCCTCCGGACTGTACTCAATCGTTAACAATCCTTGTGAGGAGAATGGGTCTACCACATCTGGCACCACCTTATGCTTGGTGTATGCCTCATCCAAAGATTGAGATATAGTAACTAAAGGCATTCTTTGATTAGCTCTCTCGAATAACGATACTGGACTTCTTATAGCTGGTGTTCTTTTAGTTGGTAAGCTTCTAATTTGAGTTCTTAATACGTTTCTACAAGCTTGGAACATACTCTTGGCCATAAAAGCCTTTTAACCCGCAATTTATATTATTGCTTTTATTTTTATAGTGTAACTGTCCATCATTTCCTCCCTGTAGCAAGCTTTCCCGATTCGACCAAATCCGCTCATATGACCGCATACAATATTTTTGTACAAAATTTGGATCCTTATGAATTACCGATTGATTTATACACTATTTGAAAGCTATATTACAGTCAATATTCACCTGTCCGACCAGAAAAATAAAAGAATAAATACTACAAGACTGGGAGACCTTAATTGACTAGAATTTTAATTTTCATTTTGTTCATTTTTCAATTTTATTTGTTTTCTCGTATTAGACTCAGTAAAATCCTTTATCTCTAAAATTCATTGGTGTCATTGCCTTTTGATACTATTGATACTTGGTATCGTAGACTGGAAAACTAAAATTTTGGAACTCATTGGTACCAGGAATTTGTTGGGGCTGGTATTTAGAAGTTTGTAGGCGCGAAAAAGCAGCATCGGGCTTCTGCTGACTAGAACTGACCGGAGAGTTATTTGAAAGTGGGTGTTGGGGCTGTTGGATTTGGGTTGGGAAGAAGTTACTGTATCCCGGTGCCTGAGGAGGATAGGGTTGTTGTTGACCAGGTATTTCACCTTGAGACAAGTTTCTAACCGGAGAAGCTTGTGAATGGAGTAGGTGAGGCAACTGTGGAAGAGGTAACAGGGGCATTGGACCATGCAGCAGCATCGGAACCAGCAGCAGGGGTACTTGATTGTGTTGAAAGGCATTCATCCGATCGGCTTGTTGGTGTAAAACATCGTCGTGTTCCTGTTGGCTTTGTATACCTCTAGCTTGTTCAGGGACAAAATCTGATCCAGAGGGAATTCCCATTTCATTTTTCGATGATATATCATCTCCATCGTTAATTACACCAGGCAAGGTACGTGAATGATGGGGCATGACATACAGCTGAGACGATCCTGGTAAAGAAGAAACCATAGAAGGAGTATTAGTGTAGCTACTGGATCTTGAAGAAGTAGCAAATGTCTTTTTTAGTCTTTCCTCGCGAGGAACAATGTCAATCAAAAAATCAAACATATCACTTTTGGTCAAAGCAGCGGCAATGTCCGATTTCTGCAAAGTTCTTCTTTTATTTTCCTCCGCGTGTATCCACGCCCTCATGGTAAGTTCTGTGATGAAAATATCGCACCCTTTGGCAAAGAGTATAGGTGCTTCTGCACTGATCATTCTCACGTCTCCGTCCGTTTTCATCACTTTCTTAATACGGGCCAAAGGTAATTGATGATTTTTGAAATCGTGCTCATCTCGCTCAACTAAATTAATAGTTTCCTGCCAATAATGCATCATCATATCTCTGTACTCACCAATTAATCCTTGTCCCACATTGCTGAATACTCCTTCTTGCTGCTGGCCTTGCGAAGTCTCTGCTACTTGAGAAGTCACCAACGCTTCTTCCTCCATTGGGTTAGAAACTGTTACCTGTTGTCTAGGTCCTGAAAAATGTTCACTACCGCCCTCTATTCCTGTTCCGGTCTGTTCTTGGAGTGCGCTTTGTTCCTGGAGCTCTCCCAACTGGGGTGGTTCATGAACATTGAGTTCGTTTCTATCTTCTTCTTGCCCGTTTTCCTTTGATTGTACTGTTTGCTGCTGTTGATGGCTATCTCTAAGACTTTGAATGCCTGTTAGCTCGTTTTCGTCCATGTAACTATTCTTATACCTCTCCATACTCTACTCTCCTGTATTTACGAAGAGAGTTCACAATCTAATGATAAAAAAGTTATCTCTTGCAAGAACAGTATCCTCGCAATTTCCCAGGTCTCGAATTAGTGACAAAAGTAGACGACTTTATGATCCCTTCTGATAACCTTTGTGTTAGTTTACTTATGTTGAATAAATGGGCTCGTCTAAACCAAAAAAAATCACAGAGATAAAAAAAAAAAAAAAAAAAAAAAAAAAGTGAAAAGTTCGGTGTTGACCGGTACAATTTGCGAGATAATGAACAGTTTTTATGGACCAGAAGCTGCTGCTTAACTTAGGATGGCTTCAATAAAAGAAGATCCTTCTTCTACAAAGAGCCGAATTTGTGTCTGTAGAGTTCATCGTACTAGGATATCGTTTTCTTAGAATTGTTTCTTTTTTCTTCTGAAAGGAACAGTACTTCTACTTCAGACAATTAATTTTTTTACGTACAAGTTTAGTGTAGGCACAAGTTTGTATAAATATCATTCTATACAAGAGAACAAATATTGACTTAGATATGCTACCGGAAATATTGACTTGAGCATGTTATCAGAAAACCTGAACAATGCTATCAGCTTAAAAATGACGTCAAGCTAAGAAGCGAATAATATGTAGAAGAATTCAAAAACGAGCACTTATGCACATAGGCAAATAGAAACGATACAGGACACTGGATCAGCAAGATTTTAAAAATATTCTTTATCTTTGTTCGCAGTTCTGCTAAGCTCAAGCCTATCTTGAAAAGCACCGTATCCAACCTCTATGAATATCCTTCAAGACTCCCTAAAGAGTTTGGGTCAACTATAAAAATATAATAATATTACTCATCTTCGTCCCTGGTTGTCGTTGTAAAAAGCAAGTTTCTCCTAAATTACTCATAAAATCTACAGGGCTCCCACTATAATGATCCGCGTATTTTGCTC
This sequence comes from [Candida] glucosophila, assembly GCA_030572315.1. Lineage (NCBI taxonomy): Eukaryota > Fungi > Ascomycota > Pichiomycetes > Serinales > Debaryomycetaceae > [Candida] glucosophila. Next base: position 9,001 of record JAJLZR010000035.1, on the reverse strand, counting down.
TAAAAGCTTCCATTACTTTTTCAGACTTAGAAGTCAATCCTTTCATGCTAAGCGCAATTCTGGATCCTAAGAATCGCGCTACTTTGTCACTTATTCCCTTAATTCTTCTAGTATAGCTTCCGTCTGATGGTTTGCGCTCTCCTTACGATATCTTTTTTAAAGATTTAGAAGCCAATACCCCATTGAATATTAGTGTATTATTCCTTGATATCTTAAGCCCTTCAATTATAAGACACAATCAAAAGTACAGGGACAACAGACAAAGAACGTAGCCTACATGCGAATAAATCGAGACTAGCATGACCGCCCTCACCAGTAAATGCATAAACCATATTCGGTGTCACGAAAAGTAGTAGTGAAAGAAAAGAGCACCCTTTCCCTATACTCTCTTACACATATTATAATTTGATCGGCAATTATATTAGTATCTCTCGCGCAAGTATCACTGTCTGCGCCTTCTCCCAATCACTCAGCCTTTATATAGAGTCTAAAGAATTTTGGCAATACCTGCGACATGAGAAAATCCCTTGCTCCAAATTCCCAGATTCAAACGGTCCAGCTGGATAAAAGACGAAGATACTCAAAATTCTGGGACGGACCCTCCATTCCAAAAGATAAGTGTCTGAAATACCAGAAGATGACCATAATGCTGGTATACAAGAGAAAATACACAGGCACCTTGACATATTTGTTAAGCATATTGTTTACCAAATATTCCACAACAAAGCCGCTAACAAATATTGCAAAATACAAAGCGGGAATATAATGGTGGATATACGTCACTCTACCCATGAGCACGAAAGGAACAAAATGGAGCAACCAACCCAAGAAAGGAACTATACCTCGTATCAAGAGATTATTCCAACTAAGACCATGAAAGCCGTTGACAAAGTGGAAAGCCTGTCGTTGACACGCACAAGCTAAAGCTAAAAGATACAAGCAAAAGCCTAACAAACACAAACTGCTTAACCAAATAACTAACGGATGGCCAATAAGATAATATTTAATGGATTCATCGCCCCAGCTGTTCATTCTTAGACCAGTGTAGAGAGTAGGCCACTCCCACCACTGGGATCTGAGCTTATCAGCCTTGTCTGGATCAGGAATGAGAGCGTTGTTTGAGGTCATCATTGCATAATTAAGTAGCACAAACTCTTTCCAAAACCTCGGTCTTGGAGGAACATAAGGCTGTTCCGGAACGGGGATCTCAGGATTTTTATGGGTTTCAATATTCCACCAAGTGTTCTTGTCCGCAGTAGCAAATGCTTTCTTGCAGACCACTTCTCCTTGTGAATAACCCCAGGAAGGATAATTATACCCTGTTGTCGCTAAGTAACAACCAAGTTCTTTATGTCTAAGACGGAAACTAGTAGATATTGGATGAACTTCATCGACAGATTCATTTTGGAAATAGGGAGAAGGAGAGATGTCATGTTTCTGAATTTCTATGACCCATTCATCATTAGGATCAAGAAAATCCAAATTTCCATAACAAGATACTTCAAACTGACTTCTCAGGTTGAGGAAAGGAACCATATGAGAATGCAAGAAGCAGCCAGACAACCGGTGCATCAATCGTACCGTGTCTCCACTTTTCACTGGTCGGTCAAGGGGATAAGTATCATTTTCTTCTCTTTCCAATGTTGCAAATTCTCCCTTCGAGGCACCTTCTAGATCAAATTCCACCAAAAAATCATTGTTGTCATCGTGGAATCCGTAAGTAGTAATCTGCTGTTGTCCTGAACCCTCGGGATATACATGAGGATGCGAATGAAGCAAATTAGAGGATACCCCTTGAGACCTCAAAGTTACTAAGGAGCCAAAAGCTACGGTCCTGGGCCCGAATTCAAGCCCATTGCCTTCTAGTGAGGCTTGCATTAATGTCGACAAGGACGCCGAGTCACTCCCAGCACGCCTCAATACCATAAAGTGGACTTTGAAAAAACATAAATACAACGCAAATGGTATTATAATTAACGAGGCTATCCGCGAAATCCAATGTAATAAGTAGGTTTTCATTTTCAAGGTATTTTGGCCTGAAGTCACTTCGTAGGTTTTCATTAACAAATCATAAGCTATGTAGAAGCCAATTAAAGTCATCACAAACATCCCCACCCACTTGACTGAACACACACACCCGATGCTGACCCCAGTGAGAAATAACCATTTCAATCCCTCTAAACTAAGCAATTCGTTATTCACGTTATAAGCATGCACGTTTACCAAACAATAGAAACAAACAACAGTAAAAAACAATAGTATGGAATCTAACAATATGAATTTTGACAAGGTCAATGAAAGCATCTCAAAAGCAACCATCAACGAAATGAAATACACCGTCCATAAACTGTAGCCCATTCTGAGCGCAGTTTTGTAGGCTAGGGGCGCACATAAAATCCCAAACATACAATTAAAGCACCTCATGAACTTGTAGTCGCAATTTTCAGGATATTCCCCTCCTTCAAATTTGAAACTTCCATCGAAGTTTGCCAATAAGCCCGACAATGCGATCAAAAGCTTCCCCAATGGTGGATGAACGTCAAAGTAGTATTGACGCTCCAAGTAAAAAGCTCCGAATTTGCCAAAATGCGCTTCGTCCCATACTACAAAGTTCGACACAGCTATACGATATAGTCTAACAAATGCTGCAATCGCGGTTATCACAATGGGATTTACATACTTCAACATAATGAACTTCCATTGCACTTGTCCTTTCTGACTCAACCTCAATTTAGCAGTTTTGTCTATAATATCTTCAACTTCGTCATCTGGGCCCTGGTCTCTGATTTCTTCGTTCCTATCTTCCATTTCTGTGTCTTCACCTTCCACTTCCTCATGTCCGTCTCCGTCTTCTATTCCTGCGTCTGCAATTCTTGAATGCAAATCTGTGCTGGAGTTTCTCCTGGTAATACCGGATGAATATGTGCCATTCATGTGTCTTCTGCAATCCAGATCTCACCACTGCAGTCCAGTCTTCTATATGAACACACCTACTTTATCGTTCAGCTCTGCTTACTCTTTAAGGTGGTACACGACTTCGGTTGCACAATCGTTCTGTCCTTCCCAGCCAACTTGATTAATCATGGACTCGTTTAACCTTTTAATATTTGTGCTCAAAGCTCCGAAAGGTCCATTAAGAAAGAAGGTTTAGAAACTAGTTATTGTCTCTCTGCTTCGAAATAAAATTTCGACATAATTCGCTACTAATGCTCAGATCAATAACGATATCTTATTGACTTCTGTGCAGCTTCCAAAATATTACAACTAACCATTGATCTTTAAGTATCCCTAGGCGTATAAATATATATTACAAAACTACTAACAAAAGGAATGACTTGCTGCATTCCAAGATGTCAAGCGAGAGCTTTAAGATTGTTTCAGCATTCCATTGTGGTTTAAAAATCAGACATCGCACGAATATTTATATTTACATTACCATGATCAGCCCATCATTGCTCAAGCAAAGGATTGTTAAAACTTCAAACAATTAAACAACAATGGATCAGAATGCCCCTCATTCCAACGAGGACATACGTGGACAATTAACAGACCTTCAGAAAAGACTTTTTGGTAAGATAGACAAAAAATTTAGCGAGAGAAGAGGGTCTAATGCATCGGTGAAGTCAGCGGACGAAAACATAGTAGAATCATCGAGCAGTAGAAATGACAAAGACGTAGAAAATGCAAAGAAGAAACCTTTGCTTTCTAAACCACTGTTCCTAACGCCTTCGTGGGGGCCGGATACCAAAGGGAATGATGTGAATTTTGTGGTTGGCCTTAGTGAGAATCTATTAACGGAGTGCCGCAGGCTAACAGCAGAAAACCAAAAATATAAACTGAAGCTCAAAAATAGTTTGCAAGAGGCTCAGGTTCTTAATAACAGCATTAAGGTATTACAAGGCGGCCGAGAAAGTCTGATCAACAAAGAAAATGAGCTCAAGGAGCAAATTTGGGAGTTAGAATCAAAGGTTTCGACTTTGAATGAGCAGCTCTCACAAGGCAATATTGCTAGAGAAAAATTACAGAAACAAAACCAAGAGGTGCAGAATAGAATGCTGTCCTTTGAGAGTGAAATTGCTCTTATTAAGGACAGAAACGAAGAACTTCTTAAAGATAATCAAATTGTAGATAGTTCGCACAAACAACGAATCCAGGAATTGAGTACTAAAGTTCAAGAATTGAATGACGAAAATGACCAGCTACACAAGGAATTGTCGGATGCGAAGGAGCAAAGTGCAAATACCAGGTATCACGAACCCTCAGAAGCACAAATTGCAGTGTTACGCAATACCCCATCAGAAGCCAACGTAGACACCAGCAATATTGAATACTTTAATACAACTAGTCAAGGCAACGAAATAAAGGATAAATCATCTGACACTACCGGGAGTTCACACGTGGGCACGCCAGTTACCATGTCCAAACTAAAGCGCTTGTCAGCAAGCTCTCGACTCAAAAGCGATAATGCAGAGACAGAAGGCAACTATACTCCAAGACAAGAGAAGCATATAGATATTTCACCAATTTCAAAGAAGCAGAAAAGGCATTCTGCTACATTTAGTCCTTCGAAAAGAAATTCTAGGCTTCTTATTATCAACCAGGATAGTGAAATCACCGGTGTAGATAGAGAGAGCGATCAGGAGAGATCTGAAGACATAAGCTTTAGTTCTCCTGGACGCCAGACACATATTTTTCCGGCAAGCGTCAAACGAGATGTCTATGATTCCGAGGACGAAAGTGTCCTTCTAGAATCACACAACCAAGCATTATTATCTAACGAATTGTCTGGTCATGGGAAAGAAAATGCAGAAAATAAAAGGAGATCAATATTACAAGGGTCACATATTAATGATGACCGTGAAAAGTTGCCCAAATATAGCGAAGAAGACATAGTAAATTTTGCTCATGACAAAGGACTAGTTGTGTTGTCACAAGAAGACTATGAAGAACTCGAAGATGAAAGCGCTAAAATTACAAGTTTAACAAGGGAAGGATTCACAGTGTTGTCTAATGAAGAATATAGAAAGCTTCAAGACGATAAAGAAAAGACTAAGAGCTTAGAAGACAAAGGTTTCTTTGTCTTGTCACAAGCTGATTACGCCAAGCTTGAAGATGAAAGCACCAAAATTTCAAGCTTAACAGAGAAAGGCTATAAGGTATTGTCTACTGAGGAATATAACAGGACTCGAGACGACGAGGAGAAGACAAAGAGTTTAAGGGATAAAGGCTTCTTTGTTTTGTCACAAGCTGATTACGCTAAACTTGAAAACGAGAACACCAAAATTTCAAGTTTAACAGAAAGAGGATATAAGGTGTTGTCAACTGAAGAATACAACAGGATTCAAGACGACGAGGAGAAGACTAAGAGCTTAAGGGATAAAGGCTTCTTTGTTTTGTCACAAGCTGATTACGCTAAACTTGAAAACGAGAACACCAAAATTTCAAGTTTAACAGAAAGAGGATATAAAGTGTTGTTAACTGAAGAATACAACAGGATTCAAGACGACGAGGAGAAGACTAAGAGCTTAAGGGATAAAGGCTTCTTTGTTTTGTCACAAGCTGATTACGCCAAGCTTGAAGATGAAAACACCAAAATTTCAAGTTTGACAGAGAAAGGATATAAGGTATTGTCTACTGAAGAATATGACAGGACTCAAGACGACGAGGAGAAGACTAAGAGCTTAAGGGATAAAGGCTTCTTTGTCTTGTCACAAGCTGATTACGCCAAGCTTGAAGATGAAAACACCAAAATTTCAAGTTTAACAGAGAAAGGCTATAAGGTATTGTCTACTGAAGAATATGACAGGACTCAAGACGACGAAGAGAAGACAAAGAGTTTAAGGGACAAGGGCTATTTTGTTATGTCACAAGTAGAAATTGATAAAATTACTGCTGTAAATGAGCAAGTCTCAAATATTGAAAACCATGGACTTCTTGTAATAGACAGTGAACAATGCAATAGTCTTCGTGAAAATGGGAAAAACAAGAGTTTCAAAAAAAATGGATTAGTAGTCATATCTGAAACCGACTATGAGTCCTTAAGAAATATCGAGAGGCAAAACGATAAGCCAACTCGTGAGTACGTTGTTCAAAAGGCAGCTGCTTTTGGTCTTGGCGCTATTGCTCAGGATAGAATTGAGACTCTCAGTAAGATTGCAGACAAGTTTAGGAACCCTTCCAAGGATTATCTAGTCACTAATTGCTCCAAGTTTGGTTTATGTGTTCTCCCATATGAAGACTTCGATACAATGAAGTCTATATCTGAAAAATATGATTCCCCTACCAAAGATTACCTTGTCTCCAAAAGCAAAACCTATTCTTTGGAGGTGGTACCAGCGAGGGAACTAGAAGAATTGCGTAATTTCTTTGATAATATTCCTCTTGCTAGGATTCAAGAAGATGCAGTTCGCAGAGGATATCATGTGTTGTATGGAGATGAAGTTTTTAATCTTCATAATCCTGATAAAGAAACAGTGGAAAAACATGCTAAGAAGTTTGGCAATGTTTTGATATCAGAAGAAGAGCATCGCCTGTTGAAGTCTCTTGCTTTCGAACCTTCCTTAGAGCGTATTCAGAATTTGTTGAAAGCGAAGAAAAAGTCTATCATTTCAGATGACGATCTCATGAGCTTAGAGAATCAAAACAGGAACTTAAACAAACAGATTAATGAGCCATCGTGTTCTTACATCAAGGAAAGAGCAAGCGAAAAAGGCTTAATAACAATAACTGAAGGCGACCATCTTAAGCTTCAAGAACTTGCTAACAGTCCTTCATTAGAACGCTTACGTGAGCTAGCAAGATTGATTGGTATGACTTTAGTTTCAAAAGAAGCACTCGAAACACTTAAACAGTCTCAGCAGCTAGCCAACGAGCCATCATTGCAGCATTTATCTGAAAAAGCTAAATCACTAGATGCTACTTTGTTGAATACTGACGAATACAGGGCAATTACGAATCCATCGCTAGAAATTTTGTCGGAGAAGGCAAGTCATTCAGGATTTAAAATGGTTCCACAATATGAATATGAGCAACTTCAAGAAACTTTTAAGCATCCTTCCAGGGAATTCTTACTTGAGAGAGCTTTGGAGTCGGGTCTAACTATGGTCCAGGAGAAAGAATTCGATACAATGAAGGGTACAATAAGCAGTCCAAGTATAGAATTCATACGGGATAAGGCCTCCAAATTCAATTCGGTGGTGGTGAAAGAGAAGACATTTGAGAACTTAAAGAAATCGTTAGAAAATCCAAAATATGCATTAGAGAGAGCACAACAGTGGGGTTATATAATGTTAACCGAAAGCGAATACTCCCAACTAAAGAGAGTAAAAGATGAACCAACATACTCTGAACTTAAGCAAAAAGCAGAGCACTTGCAATGTCGCATCATAGAGAATCATGACTACGAAAGAATGCTACAGGAGCTTCGAGAACCATCTTTAGAAGCTCTCAAATCGCATTCTGCGAGATACCGTTATTCGTTGGTGTCCAATGAAGACTATGAAAAATTGAAAAAACTAGCAGGGTCTCCTTCTAGGGACTACTTAGAACATCATGCGAAATTTGCTGGATTAACCATTGTTCCTTCCGAAGAGTACAAAGGCTTGACCGAAAGGGTAAATGACAATAGCTTAACTAGGTTGCAAGAGCTCATCAGCTCCACAAACTATACAATTGTATCAGCTCAAGAGTTGGAAGATTTACACAACAGGATTCATGAACCCAATTTAGAATACTTAAGAGATAGTGCTGCTGATAAAGGCTATGAGTTAATCGAAGGCGGTGAACTTGTAGGCCTTAGGGACGAAGTGAAGAATCCATCTTTTGACAAACTTATAAATATTGCTAAAAGAAAGGAGCATGATGTTATTCCACAAACTGAAGCTAGCGCAATGCGTGAAGAACTCGAGAAGCCGACTTTTGCGTATCTTCAACACCATTGCGAGAAGATGGGACAACATGTATTATCAGCTGAAGAATATACAAATCTCAAAGCAAGTTTGAACGACCCAAGCGTTGACTATCTTAAAGAAAAAGCTAGGAAATATGAATCTGTAATATTAACGGACAAAGAGTATTTCGACTTGAAAAATCCGTCGAGTACCTTGCTTAGTGAAAATGCATCAAGATTAGGACTAACATGTTTAGTGCAACAAGAGTATAAGGCGTTAAAAGAGCAAATTTCTAATCCTACCTTGGACTATTTGCTGGAGCACTTGAGCAAACAAGGATTTCTGAGGTTGAAAAAAGAGGAATTAGAATCCTTGAGAGTAGAAATTAGTTCTCCTTCTGTCACACGTATTCAGAATATTGCAGACTCGATGGACTGTCATTTAATCTCAAAGGATGAATACCAAAAAATGAATCAATTGATCAAGAATCCAGACGTCTCCTATTTGAGTAACCTAGCATCCCTGTTGTCATTCTCTCTTATACCTACAGGAGATTATGAAAATATGAAAGGTTTTGTTGAAAGTCCTTCGATAGAATTCATCCGTACAACCGCGGAAAAGCTTAATCATAAGATTATGGTTTCTTCTGAATATGAGCAGTTATCTAAGTTGGCGAAGCGGCCTTTGAAGGAGGCAGCTATTGAGAGCGGTTTTGAATTGATAGATGCTGGCAAGTACCAAGAATTGTTAACTACTATTTACAATCCTAGCATAGAGACAATCATATCCAATGCGAGAAAGTATGATCGGAGTGTTATTGGTAGCAACGAACTTGGTCGTTTGAAGGAATACGCTCAGAATCCCACTTTGGAGTATTTGACCCAGAAATGCGAAGCGTTAGAACACATAGTTGTAGGAAAGGAAACCTACGAACAATTGAAGTCCGGTAACGAGAGAGGTTTAGCTCATGAAGAAGAAGTGAAGAACTTAAAGGAAAGAATGGAAAGCCCTGCTATGGAGTACTTAACTCAAAAATGTGAGGCATTAGAATCCCTAGTTATAGGAAAGGAAACCTACGAACAATTGAAGTCCGGTAACGAGAGAGGTTTAGC